>JBAGKK010001969.1:0-12612 GCA_037177015.1 Euceroptres primus | reverse complement strand
TCAACTTCATATCTTTGTTTTTTTAAAAATAGGATTGCCGAATATTTTTTATAACCCGTCGGTAATTCGTGACATCAAAACGTATCACATGCCCTTAAGTATAGTTTCGTTAAAATGACAAATGAAGATCAAATAGAAGTTTTTAAATTTCGTCCTGCAAAGCAAAAATTGACTAAAATGTTAATTATTAACCAGAATATCACAAAATTTTATATTTCCCTTGAGAACATTTTTTTCTGAATGTTTAGACTAAAATTATTAGAATTTTTCGTATAAGGAGAGCACCAATCAGTTCCGCGCTGCAATAAACACGGCAGTCTATATTATTGTAATTTGAACTACATACTGACAAAAATTTTAATTTCTGTCTAAATAATAATAACTAACCCTATTATATCAAGGTTTCTTTTGGTTATTCAGAAGTGATAACTTCTGACCCTGACCCTTTCATGTCAGAGTTTCTTTTCTTAATATCACTTCTGTTATTCATAAACAATGTTATACAAATTAAAGATTCATTTATTCATATATTAAGCATGATTATCATGAAAGGATTGAAAATAAAATCTCATCTTTATCATTTTTTTGACTAAATTTCATCAGCTCCGAAGATAATTAATTATTATTATACGTATACGTTTTGATATAATGCGCCTGCCCCAGGTGGAAAATTATGCATAATCTATGTATAATGAACTATTGGTAGTCACTATGCAAAAGATTATGCATAAAATGTCGCAAACAAATGAAAACTAGTTTTCAACTTTTTCTAACATTTTTATACCTTCATATTTATTGAATATGCATAATTTATGCATAATTTTTGGTATAATGACTACCCATAGTTCATTATGCATATATTAGGCATAATTTTTCGAACTGGGGTTCGCCAATCATTATTAATAAAAAAAGAAAAATGAGACTGTTATCAATCTTGTTCCACTTGAGATAGACAATCAAAAAAATTTTGAGCGAATTGTTTTATTTAATCTGGTGACTTTACTATTTTTATACCTTATTTGTAGGGTTTTACAATATTATGACCAGTCGAAATTTAATATTATTAAATTTAATTAATTTATTAATTTAATTCAAACTTTCCCGCACAGCAACGGATATCAACAGGATATCCTGGGGACGTCCTAGAGACATCCTGAGGTTATTTTCAAGATATCCTGAAGGTCGGAAATGTCGATATCCCTAAGACGTAATCAGGATATCCTGGGATATCCGGAGGACGTCCTATGGATATGCTGATTCAATTATGTGGGACATCCGTAGGATATCCGCAGGACGTCCCAAGGATATCCGTAGGCGATGTTCCAAAGATATCGCGAGTGAGACAACATTTTTTAAAAGAAACATTCTTTTGCAAAAAAGAAGTTTTTTGGTTAATTCATATCTTAATAGAAACTCCGGTTTGAAAAGCGATACTCTCACTTAGAATCACAGTTAAAATATCATTACATATTTTTTGGTTATTGGATATCAAAGCTAACGCGTAGAAAGAATTTTAGATTTTTCTGACGAAATTTTTCTTCTACCAGCATGGCCCATAAATCCCAAAATTGCCTGCCAGTTAAGGGATTAATTTCAGCAAGTATGTATCCTTTGAAATAATAGTATAGAAGATACATATAGCCGTTCAATATTGAGGATATTGTTGTATGTGTAGTTAACATAACCTCAAAAGAGAAATTTTTTCCAAATGTTGTTTTCCCACTGTGGAAGTGATATTCTACTCATAAATATTTTGAGTTTTTACCATTTTTTATTTATTTTCCATTATGTATTCATTGAAGATTTGAACAACACAGGTAAAAAAATGTTTATCACAGTCAAGACTTTAATGTGTTGAATAAAAGTATAAAGGAAAATAATAAGTGGTATTTTTTTAGTAATTTTTTTCCTATGTTAATAATATATCTCTTTTTTCTATTTCATTTGTACTGTCAATAATTATACTTTCGAATAATCGGCCAATATAATTGGGATGTCCGGTGGATATCGTCGAGATATTTGGAGGATGTCCCTGAGATATGTGGATATCCTGCAAGGGGGAAATGTCGATATCCCGAAAATTTTCAGGATATCCTGAGGACGTCCTAGGGATATCCTGTCACTTTGCGGGTTTAGTGTTAGACAATTAAACATTATCTGTCTCAAGGTTTTTCTTTTAACAGAGTTTAAATATAATTTGAAATTAGATGAATATCTTCAAATCAACAAATAATGTAATAGTTTATACTTTAGCAGAATGAAAATTCAGCCTACTCATACTTCAGGATAAAAATTTCAAGATTTTATGAAAAGCCGAATTTATCTCACGTACTTAATTGAAATTCGACATATTATTCAATTTCCACGAACATTACAATAATTTTAAAAAAAACTTTCTTACAGTACCGGTCACGAATATGAGACCACCTGTTTTTTGTGAAATGCATCAGGTTTCTTGAAGTGATTTTGTCAATTCTGTAAAAAAATATTGCAAAAATAGTGCGTTTTTCGATTTTTTCTAAAACTTTCAATAACTTACGAAGTAAATAACATTTTTTATGTCCTTAGGCTCATCTTAAAGAAAAAATTTCCACAGAATTTCATGAATGTATGAAGAGAATTCTCCAATTTTTTCCCACGATTCTGCCAAAGACTGATCTTGAAACAAAAGGGTTGTAAAATTTCATATGAAGCGAGTACTGGAAAAAATTAATTTTTATAAAATATAGAAATTAATATTTCTATGTATTCTAATGAAATTGATTAAAATGTAATATAGGCTGATTTTGAATATTTTTTATAAATAATTATACGTTATTGAAATTTACAACTTTTTTGTGCCAAGTTCAGTCTTTGGAAGAATCGAGGTAAAAAATTGAAGATTTCTCTTCATACATTCAAGAAATTCTACGGAGATTTATCTTTAAAATGAGTCGAAGGACATTAAAAAATGTTATTTATTTCGTAAGAAAAAATTGAAAAATTCACTTTTTGAAATATTTTCGTACATACAGAATTGACAAAATCACTTAACCTTGTGCTTATTTAACGCAGAATTTCAATAGCTTTCATATTACTTTCAGGAAAAAATTGTGTCTCGTAGATTATAAAAAATTAGAACTAATGCAACTCGCACAAAAAACAAGTGGTCTTATATTTATCACCGGTGTTGTATAAATTACAAGTTAGCTTGAAAAATGTGATTCATATTGTATTTTTATAACTGAAGTATTTAGTTACAGTTCAGTTCAATACAGTTCTAATTATACCATCTCAATAACTAAAATTTGAATCAGTAATATCAGTATAGAGGTCTTGGAAAAATTTAGAAATTGGATCGTTGGTATATTAAGAATTGAAATAGTACCTGCTGTTGCAGGTAACTATTGTTACCTGCACTGCTGTAACTATTGTAAAAAATTGACAAATAAAAAAGTGCTAAGAAATTTGTAAAGAAAAATTTGACTAGGTCTTTGTAAAAATTTAAAATGATGATTTTTTAAATGAAAATTTGCATCACTAAACTTTAAATGCACCCTAGATAACATGTAGTTTCAGAACCCCACAAACTTTATACTAGGCAACATTGTTTGCCCGAGGCCAATTTCTGCCCCGGTCGGAACAAAACTGGTAACAGACTCTAGTTTCATACGTAACTCTCCTGTTTTTTGCCAATAATACTTCCGGTAACAGCCGACAAGAGCGGCAGTTTCATTTGCTTATCCGGTGGAACATCGGGAACCTTAACGCTGCAACTTTTATTACTGCTGTGCCTCCTCCAGTAAGAGTCAGACTGAGACTGGTTAGTACTGCTACCAGTGGTTGAGCCAGTTGTGAAGGTTCCCGTGCGACCGGAGCTCACCTTTTTTCTTTTCACCTTAGTCCTAGCTATTCCACAGAGCCTAAGAAATCCTTCCCTAAACTTGGTGGACATAAGATTGTAGAGGATTGGATTAATGGCCGAATTAAGGTAGAGCATTACCCGGCAGAAATAGATTAGACAATAGTAACCCTCAATTCCAAGGGTGACTATGGTTTCAGGAGGGGCAACGATGATCCAGAAGGTCAATGCCCTGAAGGGAAGTAGGCAGATGAAGAAGCAGAGAACCACTGTGCCCAGCATCAGGACCACTTGCTTGCGATACTTGAGCAGATTATTGGCTGGACCCCGACTTATTGCCGGGTTTTCCATCAGATGACGAGCTATCACGGTATAAAGGACAAGCAGGATCAGAAAAGGAATGGTAAAGAAGACAATTATGATAGTCAGGAAGAAGATTTCTGTCACTGTTGAATCCGCTGGAGTGGAACATGTTGGATAACCGGTGCCATCCTGGTTCTTCTCCAGTTTGTAATGTGTCATCAACAGGATCGGACTGCGAAAAAAATTTAAACTTACCAAATTCGATTCTTAATCAGGATATGAATTAGTCAGAATTATGGGACCACCCTAAATTGTTGTCCTAAAAACGTCATTGGGAAATAAAGGTAAGGAGATATTTATGAAGACATTTTTAATACAACTTTTTAGGGTGGACATACATTTCTGACCAGAAGTATAGCTTATTAGAGCGCATCGACAAATTTGTTTTCTTTATTTAAAGTTCCAATAGAGTTCAAATGACTCAAAAGCTTAATAAAAAAATTTCAATCAAAGTTTTTCTCGTTTCCTTTTAAAAATTCTTCAATTAATAATGCCATTTCTTTTCATTCAAAAGTTGTATTTCTTGAAATATACTTTATAAATCGTATAATTTTTTCATCCAAATTATTCCAAGTATCATACAGAGGATGATTAGGACAGATATAATTTCAGAGAAGCATCGAGCTTATGATGAACGAGACAAAGTTTAATTGGATCATGCAATGGTATATACATATGGAAACTAATGTGCATGATGATCTAGTCATTGCATATATATACAAGCCTCATTTCTATAGTATTACTGCATGCCTGAAATGTGTTTTCGAATTGCTTGATTCCACAGTAATTGCAAATGTTTAATTTTCTAGAGAAGGTGTAATGTGTTACATGAATATAATGTCATATGTAATTGCATAAGATTCATTGTATATATTTATTATTTACATCACACTGATTGGAAAGTGATCCTGAGAACATCAAATTTGTTTAAAACATGCACAAAATAATTAGCAGTGTTATTGGAAATAAATTAGAAATTAATAACAATTCAGAGTCACAGTCTTAATAATCATCAGTTTCTCTTGTTTCGAGCAATAAAGAGATTTACTTTGGAATTGAATAATTCTTAAGATTGTGGTTGATGAAAATAAATAATGTTACTTCAAATTTAATACTTACATCGATTTATTGACATGAACATTATTTGCTTACAATTATTACTATTTGGTCTGCCCCTATTTTTTTCTAAGAACAATTGGCCTATCTAAATACTATATCACACTAATATTATGCACTGTATTTCATTTTTATGGTATTTATAAAAGAAATTTAGCAATATCAAAAACGTACTCGAAGCAATTCTAAAATTGTCAGCACATATACAATACTTAGGAGAAGAAATACATATAAAAAATTGTCAAAAGAGTTGAATGAAATTTACAACTTATAAGTTTATATATTATTAACTTTCTAATTCAATATATTATAAACACATTTATAAACATATTTATTTTCATAAAAAATATGTTTCTACATGATTCTTGAAATTTAATAATATTATTAATGAATTTCGTAGTGTACACATTATAATCAAGCAAAAATATAAATAAACATATACTTATAGAGTTTTGAGAGAAAGTGCAGTTTTAAATAACGTATAAATTTAAATATATTTACTCATTAATTCTATTGGAATAAAAAATGTAATTCTAGAAGAAGGCAATATTTTCATTTAGACTTTTAAGATTTGTCTCTTGAAACTACAGCTCTTTCAATTTTTTAAAATTTAATTTAAAATAAGCTTTATATATAATATTTTCCCTAAAATCGCTCTATTCTAATTTATATATTATATTCTTTAATTAAATCGAAATACTTTCAATCACAAATTGACGATAAATGCAAATTCTCAAAATGTTTTATTTCGAATTCGAAATTGTTCAATAGAGTTCAATAAAATGAAGTCAAAGTAACTCGGAAGACAAAACAAATAAAATTGAAATGTATTGGACAATTTGGAATGCAGCATTCTCTCAACCATCTTAGATTTCTGATCACGCTCAGACTAAAGTAAATCCAAGTTGAGATTTCATGTATATGTGTGACGGAAGTATGAAAAATTTGGAGTTTAGTAGCTCATATATCATACAAGCTTTGTAGGAAATTCAGAAAATTCACATGTACTCCAACTTAAAATGTTTCCTGGTATCTGAAAATTCGAGGGATTATTTTCCATGCAGGAGAAACTGACGGAAAAGTAAATTTTTCAGAAGAAAACACTTGTAAAATGTGTGAACACGCCAACAGTGATCATTATTTATAATCTTGAATTTAAACTCACATATCTGCTTTCTGAACAATATTTGAACATGTTTATTCTAAGAAATTCCTTTAATGAGGAATAATTTAATTTATTTCTACATTTACTTGTATTTTTTTATAATGATCAGAGCTTTCTTTTAATTTAACCATTCCGAAAGGTTTTTTTGTATTTTTTGAATGTGCTAGACATTTGAAAAATAGATTCAAATGCCATATAGAATAGTTTAATATTCTAAATATAATACCTATAAGAGAAGCAATTTGTTTGCTGATTTAAATTCTACTTAACTAGGTAATGTTGGTGCAATCAGTCATAATCTTGCAACTATTTATATAATACTTTTTCAGCCTATAACTATTGAACAATTTTCTCGTAATTCTTATAGATATTTAATACTAAATAGGCAGATTTGAATCTTTGGAACAATATTCTAAGAGCTATAGAGAAGTCTTTCGCTTGTTCATCGTAAACCAGCCATTTTACTTATGAAGAAAAGACAACTTGAATGATTTAATATCTTTCAAATAAATTTCATTAAATCAGATATTTTATAAAATATTTTCCACCAAAGTTAACTTTATCTTCTTTAGATTCCAGCAAGACAGTTTTCACAAGGTACTTTCAGTTGGGTTATATTTGTTTATACTTTTGAGGTATCTTCGATCAACAATACATGGGGGTAAATTCATAGAAAAAATGTGATGAGTTCAAAATTAAACAAAAAAAAAGTAGATTGATTCATATTAAACCGTTTTTCGGTTCATTTGAATCAAATCATGATCGTATGATAGCAACTTTTTCGTTTTTCCTTTGTTGGGAACAGTATTAATAAAGATATTAATAAAATAGAAGAGTTATTAAAACATCGAATTTTATAAAATCCTAAATAAAATTATAAAATTCGTTCAATTAACAATGCGAATTTTTTCATGAATTTTATAAAACAAGATAAAGTTTTATTTATTTTAAGATTGACTATTTGGAGAGAACATCCTCAAATTTAAACGTAATACTTTTTCATTCCAGAAATGTGTCTTAACGGAGTAATTTTTTTCTGATTTGATTAGCAGTCCCCAAAGATATAAACAGACAAAAAAAAAGAAAAAATAACTTCTAGATCCAACTACGTAAAAATTTAAACAAAGTTGACTTGCTGGTCGTTGTTCAAAGCTCTCCTCGAAATTCTGGTGTCAGTCACGGTGCTTTTAAGAGTGCTTCTATCTACACGCCTCTTTTTAACACCACACAGTCTTAAAAATCCAAGTCTGAATCTGCTGCTCATCAGATTATACAAAATCGGATTGATGGCGCTATTCAAGTAGAACATATTTCTGCTAAAGTAGAGTACATTATAGAAGACTTCCTTGTCGATAGCCTCTACTTGTTTTTCTGGAGCAAGGACAATGTAGAAGGTGAGGATTTTGAATGGTGCAAGGCAAACGAAAAAACTAAAGACGACAGTTAATAACATCAGGATCACTTGTTTCCTGGCTCTGTTATGATAGAGTTCGCTGGTATTCGTCGTCGAAGATGTATCCCTCATCAGATGCCTCACTATAATGGAGTAAAGGACCATCAAAATTAAGAGAGGCACGAAGAAGAAGAGCACTACCAGTATCAGGAAAAAGGCTGTCGTGGCGTCAGTATTTGCCTGCATAAAGCAAACTGGAATCAGTCTTGAATCCGGTTGACTCTTGTTTCCTGAGAATGTTGAATCAGCTCCATTCATTCGCATTTCGCGGTACTGCGGAATCCAGATCATTGGACTGCAATCAACGAAAAAAGGAGGGATGGGCGTCGAATCAAATTATCATTTGATTTTGCGAATCAGATCGAGTTTTTTAAAATTAAAGTATAATTCCAGCAGAAGCTTGTGATAAAAAGCTTGAATCAATCACGTTCAATTTTATTCCAAATGTAGAAGGCGTAGAGCTATTTTAAGGAAGCTCTCCCCGTACAGCCCAACTCAAAAATAATCAATCTTTATCTTGAGTTATGAAAACAACCAAAAAGAGCCTTTTGTTAATTTCAAATAATTTTAGAAGAGAAACTAAAGCGTTTTACGTAAAAACTAGTTTGAATTATAATTTTTTATTTAAAAATAGATATTTGAATATTTGTGTTTCTTCCTTTGTCTTAAACAAAAGTCGTAATTTTCATTCAATTTCAATTTTTAACAGCTCATATTGTTCCTTGAAAGATCCTTTATGGTTCTATTTGATACGTTTTTATTAAAATTTGTTATTTGGCATATTGTTTAATTTCCAAGATTATTAATAGTATAATTTCTGAATAAACTAATTCTAATAAAACTCTACCAAATACAACTGTAAATGATGTTTTAAGGATCGAAATGAGCTGTTGAGAATTGAAATTGAATGTAAATTACGCCTTTTGCCTAAGACGAAGGAAAAAACACAAATATCCAAAAAAATATTTTTAAGAAATCTCAAACTATTTTTTTCTAAAGTACCCTTAGGTTTCTTTTTCACAATTCGTTAAAAATAATTTTGAGTTAATTCTTCTTGATTTTATAAATAAACATAAAAATTTGATTAATTTGGAGGTCGACTGCACGAAGAGTATACCTTTAATTCAATTAAATTTCCAAAGAGAAAGTTTATATTACAATTTATTTAGAAAGTTAGAAGCATGGTGACATTCTAGTTTTTCAGAAGTAAGGAACGTTCAATTAAACGAATTTAAATATTTTTGAAATATTTCCATAATGTTTTCTTAAAGTATACTGTCTATTAATTTTTATAGTATTTGTTTAAAAATAATGGTACATTTCTGAATTTTTACGATTTTTTTGGTTCACGTTCAGCAGGTGGCAAAATCAAGGGAAAAATTTTCACAATTTCGTTATTGTACTAATAAAATTCGACAGAAATTTAATTCTAAAATCAAAAAGTGTTCCGATATTTATATATTAGGAGTAATTTATATAAACAATTTAGCAGATCGTTTAACTTTGCAATGCATAGTATGTTATAATGAACCCTTTGAATTTCGAGGAATTCATTTGTAACAAAGGGAGGCTTATCTAAGTGCAGAATTATCGTTAATTAAACCGAATTCCTCGAGCATATCGAATTATATTTCAGAAAATATTCTTTATCAATATTCAGAAAATCTGTAAGTAAAAATCTATTAAGAAATAATTGTGAAATAAAGAAAATAATTTTGCTTTATTGATTTTCTCTTTGAGAAAATAAACTTTTTTGAAATAAGGCGAGGCAGATGGGTTGAACTGAACTTGGTAGTTTGATTCTGATTCCATGATTTGACGCACGTCTCTAAAAAACATAACAAAATTGCTTCTTAATCCCAACAGGCAGTCAATCGGTTCCCTCGGGCTCATTTCAACGATCCTTTTCTCTCGAATTCTTATTTCGTCTTTCCATTCGATTGGCTCATGTCGAAAGTCGACAAGCGAAAGAGAGCGAAAGATTGCGTTAGCTTCTTTATTCGTTGGCTGCAGTTCAATAACAATAACGTGAAAAGTTTCTGTCGTTTGTGATACAAGAACTTATCCATGATTCCTCTGAAGAACTTTTACAAACCTCAAAGATTTTCCTTTCCAAATTGAAAGGCTTTTGAGTCAGAAAAGAGAAAATGTTTCAGATAGTATGTTTCAAATAAATATAAATTTATCATTGTCTACAAAACGTGTGTCGTATAAATTTAGAGATCAAACATTATTTAAAGAGTTTTAAAATATATTGCTAAAGCTTTTTAATATAAAAATGGATGTAGACTTTATTTATTGTTAGAGAACTCAAGTTTGATGTTTTCTTGATTTTCTTTATTCATCTTTATTGTTTACCTACAGACTTAAATAAATAAACAAATGTTTTTAAATATTAGTGTAAATACAATTTAGTATTTGATTATTAAAATATATTTTTTTTAAGTCAACAAAAGTATACGCAACTGAAGAAAGGGGAGTGACATTGAAAACAAATCATAGATCCAAATTATGAAAAATTCGCGACACAAGACACGGGATATCAAACTGCAGCCAACGAAGACTCCATAAAATAAATTCTGGTTAATTGGCATTAAAGCAGCAGTAAGTGGCAAAAAGGCGTTTGGATAAAAACTTGCAATAATTAAAAGCATAAAAATACGGCATAGTTCTTCAGTCGAAGCGAAATACGCAATTCATCATCCCTTACCAGGAAGTAAAAATTTCTTTTGGTAATTTATTATTTTTGTGTTTCTAAGAAAAAAATTATAAAATACTTAAATCTAAAAATAAAACATGTCAGAGATATTTTAATATTTACTCTAAATGGCAATTTGAAAATAATTTATAACTCAATTCGAAATCAATTCTAAATTAATGTGAAGCGAAAAATGAACTAGATTTGATAAAATTGACAATTTTTTAACTTAACCAAAAAGCAATTGTACTTATAGTAAAACGTTTTCCAGTAAAGATCTCCGATTCTTCTTTGTGATAAAAAAGAAAAGGGAAATGTCTAAGGTTCGGAAGCCAGCGCGATTCTTTCCCAAACTCTGTAACCGAATATCCCAGATTTTTTTCTCTCCCTAATAACATTGCGGAAATAGAAGTAAAATAGTTGGTATAAAGTTTCACGTTATTTCGCCGGTTTCTGAACTCTTTAAGTGCTGAACAAACTGGGATCAATGGCAATAGTTGGTGGCAATAAAAAAGTAACTTTGACAAAAGTGATATAAAAATAAATATCAAATTGGATTTAATAAACTTTTCTCATGCTTCATTCTCTATAAAATGTAATCTCAATAATACGGTTCAATCATTATGGAAATAGGAAAATATGAATTTACAAAAATAAAAAAAATAATAAATAAGGTAGATTTCTCAATTCCTGATGATTTAAGTATACATTCTCTGAATATATAAATTTATATATAAAAAATTTAAGACTAAAAATTGTGATTCCATCAAATAATTTGCTTACTTTTCTTTAAAATTAACATTTAGTTATCAAAAACCTTAAAAAAGATTCATATTATTGCCAAATGATATTTGAAAGACACAACATTCTTGAAATTACAATTTTTATTAAGTCTGAAGAGAAATTGGGACATCCACCTTTAAATAATAAAGTAAATTTGTAGCATGAAGTTTGCGGAAGGGATTTCAAGGAGTATAATGTAAAGTGTATTGATGGTAAAAAATGATGGATGATTAAACGATAACTAGGTGGTCGGTTAAGTGCGTTTTGGCCTACAGCCATTTTCCCGTCCCCGAGTTTATGAGAAATTTCTTTTTCGGGTGTGGTATGTGAAATTTAACGCCTTTATCCGAGTAGCTTCGGTTAAAAAATAAAACTAAAGAAGGAACAATATGAACGTATTCAGAGATTTTATCGGGTAAAAAACGAAGTAAAAATTGAGCCTTCAACCAGCCAACTACACTCTCGACCTGAGTCTTTTTTTGAGAGGAATTGGGTTCTGAACATATCTAAGCACTCAGACCCTGGTGCATTTGTTTCTTCGTCATGGCGCACTTGGAAGGTGAGTGCTTCATTCTAGAACACTCAACGATGTAACTGGGTTATGGGATGTCAGCCGATAGCCTATGGGACATCGTATCCTACGTATGGAGAATTCGAGATCCTTATCCTTCCTAAGTTTCTCTCCCCAGGGACACTCTACACTACGTCAGAACGATATCAGGGCTTCTTAAAAATGCCTCGTTAGTTGAATTCATCTAATCGTATTTATAATAATATTTGTAATGCAATTTTAAATTAGAGGAACGATAAATTGATTAAAAACAAAAAAAAATCATAATTAGAAAATATTTTCTTGGACTACTTCAATAAATGTTTAACATCATAACCCTTTTAATAAATTTAAATAGAGATACCTTCTTATGGGACAATAAAATTTTTTACTTCATTTTTGACTCAGCAAAGCCCTCAATTGAATTCATGCTTTAACAGTGTGACTGGTGGGGCATAATTTCTGAAGTGTACCCAGCCAAAAAAATCAAGTTGTACAATCCGGCTATAACTTGCACAAAGTTTACTTCTATTGGATGGTATTTCTGACAAAAAAGATGGATCACTTTAGTCAAAAACTCTTCGAGGTAGAGGGGGTGAAATTTTTGGAATTCATGCTCACAGCTTTCATTTTAAATAAATAA
>JBAGKK010001958.1:0-12613 GCA_037177015.1 Euceroptres primus | reverse complement strand
GCGCGCTGAAACTAGCGAGCGAGGTGAGCTTCGCGAGCTATAAGGACATCGCGCGCAGCGCGAGGTGAAACGATAACAGAGCGAGAAGCGCGCGATGAGAATGTGCCCGCGCCCCTGAAGGGGTCCGGGCAGATTTTTTAAGTTTCGGTTTGTCTTGAAAATCTAAAAAAATCTCTATCTAATTTGTTTTTATTTCAGAAAGTAAAGATTCTTTCAGTTTCGTTTCATTTTTAAGAAAAAAAAGCAAAATTTTCTTCCAAATTTATTTTTGTGGATATCATAACACATTGAAAATTTTTTCCAATTACTTTGCATTTTCAGAAATAATATGCAAGGCACTTCAAATTTCCTTTCGTCTCCAAACCCAAAGCAAAATCTATTTAATTTTTAAAATTTTTTAATTTAGAAACAAGACTAGGAAAACTCTTTCCATATTGCTTCCTTTTTCAGATGAAATTACAGTTCCTATTTAAATTTATTTCAATTTCTGTCACCAAATAGGAAGATACTTTCCTTATTTTCTGAATTTTAAAGAAATATTAAGAGATTTTTATTTTATTTCTAAAATGAAAACGAGTTGTAAAGAGATTTTCCTTTAGTTTTTAAAATAAATTTGAAATTTTTTCCCGTTGGCCTTGAAAAGGAAAGAAAAAATTAATAATAAAATTAATTTTTTTTATAGTTTACGAAAGAAAATAAAAATAAAACATTTTTGTTCAGTTTCTTACATAAAAACTTTGTTAAAAACTTTGTGAATAGAGAAATAGAGAAACTTTGTGAATGGAGAATTCACATGTCTTTTTCTGAATGTTCTATTTTAGAGTTAAAAATGTGAACATTTGTTAATAACAATTCTTTTGTTGTTTCAAAAATTTATTATTTAATTTGATAAATCCAAAGATTTTCAAGCTTTTTTTGAGGTATGGAAACGGAAGAGCCTAAATCCATTTTCAGGAGTGACGTGATAAACAAGTTACATCAGAAAATGGATTTAGACTCTTCGTTTTCCATGGTTCAATTCTATTATAACTTATCCATATGGTGAAAGATTTTGTTAATTTGTCCTAGAATAATCTTCTTTCATAATTAATTCAAAAATGCATTATATCAGAAGGTATTCTCTTCATCCTAATTTTGTCTTTTATCCGTTTGCACTCGGCTTTTGACTGTGTCATCCTAAAAGCATTGATACTGGGGTAATAGTTATGAAAAAGATTACTATGCGTAAAATACTAAAATCTGTTTGGGAACGCTCATCTTTTATCGAGCCTTCTGTCGGAGCTATTAGTACACTCCACCCTCGCCACCAAATTCGATATCGCACATCAAATGTCATTCAGCAGTGGATTCAGCGTATCGTCGTAACTGGCCAGCTTCCAAAATTTCTGATCTTATATTCGAGCTTATCAGCGATCCTCAGACTTTAGAGTGCGGTAAACTCAAAAACGACTGATGTGATTTGATGTTATGGTAGATGATAGAATGTCTAAGACTAAAGCTAAGTTTAGACCACCTACAAATTAACTTGAAGTGCCCCACGGTATGTCGGCAAAAACTCTGGGGACAGAAAAACAAGAAGAATCGCTGTAGCTACGCGGACGATGTCGTCGAGACGGGAAGGAACGTCTCTGGTTTCCGGCCCACAGCGACCCGTGTACATTGGGGGACCTAAAAATACACGAATGCATGCCAGTTTAGATTTTACTTGCATACCCGAGCCGTTACCTTACTTCTAATCTTCTAAACGACGATTAAGGCACAGCCTCTCATTTTCAAGACAAGTTCTCTTCATTGAGAATTGGATGCTTAAACGCCTCCGCTGACGAAAGATTTTTGCTAATGTTACTATTAGGTGAAAGAATCTTACTCTTTATGCATTTTTAAATTTCATTAAGAAACCACTAGTTAACGAGCTTCTACCAAAATTAGGTGACTCGCTTGATTTAAGATCCCAGGAGAGATTTTTCCCAACAGGTGGTTTAGGAAGACTCGGGGGTTTTCAATTCTGTAAATTGAAATGCAATTCTGATGTGGTCATTTAATTATTTTAGTCGCATATAATTAAGGATTGGATTTTAAATTTAGAAAGGCTCAGGCTCGAAACTGTGAAAAGAAATTGAAAAAAAAAATGATTTTAGAGATGCAACTTGGTTTTCAAATTTAGAAGCGAACTTTTGGAGTCCAACTTAGTATTCTAAAGCCGTCAAATTTGAAATTTTGCAAATTTAAAAGCGTGTAAATTTAAATACGTTTGAAGATAAAAAATTCAAAATTTGAAATTTTTTACATTTCTTTGATGCTCTGAAATTTAAAAAGATCCCACAGCATCGATTTTAATTATCTGACGCTTTAAATTCAAAGAATCTCAATTTTAAACGGATCCATTTTGAAAAATCCACATTTTTAGTTTAAAAATTACAAACATAAATCTAGGTTTATAAATTTTAAATTAAGTTTCGTGCTTTGAAAGTTAAAAGCATTTAAATATACACGTTCTTAGTTTACAAGCATGCAAACTTAAAATATCTAAACTTAGATGCTTTCAATTTACTTCGGTGATAATTTAGTCTGAAGATAAAATGGAAGTTTAGGTTTCTAACGAATTTAACCAATCGTCTAATTCAACTAAATATTTTATTTTCAAACCAATTCCAGTTTAAGGAAAACACACACACATATATACACAATATTTAAACGAGCCTTACAAAGTGTGAAATCCAGAAAATTCTGATAAGTTATCTTGCAAAGAGCTGTGAACCTACACAATCACCCTAATGGTTATAACGATAAACTCTGTGAAATTCATTGTCAGCAAAAATACAAGTTTTCGGACATTTAAACTCAAAGGAATATTTTTTAAATTTAATAGTTACACTCCGTTCATAGTCTAATAAGAAAGCCAAGATGATTAAGAAAAAAATAGATTTGTGTTAAAAGAAAATCAGACGTTGAAAAATTCTGCAGAGGAAAATTCTGAAAGATGAAGGTTTTTGCAAATGCTCCATGAAATCTCCAGTAGTGTGGTTTTGGAAAGGTTCCCATCTGCATCACTGAGTGTAAATATCTAGACAGGAAAATTTACGATCGAGTGTCTATGGCCAAGTTAGCAGGAACCGACGAAAACTGATTTCCTTAGAGCGAAGTATAGCAAACTTTGTTTACGAGTTTTGAATAGTTACAAGGGAATTTCACCAAACTCTAATTTTCTCTCCGAACTTCTGTATCAATTATCCTTACTGATGTTTATTGTTTTTTTATTGTTTTCAAACATTTTTTTAAAATAAATTATTTTTTGCATTCATATTTTACTCAAAAATTGCAATAGAATAATAGGAAAATTAAAATATAACTTTAAAGATCTTTTAGTAAAAGAAACTTGATTTATTTTTGAACATTTTGGACCCAAATAAAATTTAACTTGCTACATTCAGGAAGATGTTTATCTACTGGTCAATTTATTTTTCATTATGCAATGAAGAGTGATTGGTTTAAAAAAAAACAGTAGTATTCATGAAAGCTTTTTCATACACATTTACGACACGAATCGTAAAAACATCAGTTTTTACGATTCGAAATTTCGATTGAATGATACGATCTGCATTACTGACACGCGTTAGAAATCGAGGTACGAAATAAAGTAAACGTTAGCTTATCAAAAAAGGATGGTAACAGTCGTGAACATTATTTGATGTCGCAGGCATGGATAAAAATCTCGAAATGGCCCAACGTCAATGCTGAGATCTTAATGGGAAAATGAAAGTGTGGAACTCTCTTTTATTCAAACGCACAATTTTTAGATAGACTGCTTTTATAAAGTTCTGCTTCTGTCCTTGTGGTTTGCAATTCAACGACATTGCTATTCAAGGCAAGGGAGTAAACAAATAATCATTTTTACGATCCCAAAGTCCTCGATAGAAGATGAGAGAAAAAGTACCAATCTCAGTCTGAGAATGGCGTCTTTGAAGAGCTTGCAACGAATTAAAAGAAATTGAAGTGGTTTCCTCATGAAATTGGATGAAAACGATTTTTCGATATAGGGCAACAAAGCGTCATCCTGGAGCTTGTGATTTTTATTGCGTTTCATTCAAAATGTGGTTTGATAAAACTTTTTATCAGGGGAATCAAAATTGAGTTGATGAGAATATCCTGGAAAATTTTTCAGATTTAACCAGAGTTAAAAATGATCTTTGAAATTATTAAACTTTGCTTGCAGAATTAAAAATTTGCAAGTTCAACAAGTTGGACATATATTATTGTTCTCTAAGAAATAAAACCTCGCCGCTAGAATTTAAATTCCATTTTTGTTTGTTTTTATTATTTGAATAGAGAAAATATTAGATATTAACGGTTAGAAAGATAAATTGAATAAAGAATTAATGTTGTTTTAGTTGAAAAAAATGTTGAAGGAAATCATAAGAAATAGAATTATTTAAAGCCACATGACATTTAGATTGGAAGATGATTGATATAAATGTATTTTTTTAAACTGAACACGAAGAACTAAACTGAAATCATATATATTTATTTTATTTTGGCTTGATTACCAGGTTAATAGCTTTCGGGCATGGGTGAATTAATAGAATAGGGGGACTGAATTTCGGAGGGTGAATGTACGAATGAGATATTGAAATTTTTATTAAACAGAAAACCGTGACTAACGAGATATTCCCACTTTTTAACAAACATTTTAATGATCAATAAATAATTTTTTCCACTTTCTATCAATTAGTTTGTATAAATGTTTTTTATTTATTTTTGGAGCAACGAATCCTTTTTTATTTTATTCGAGATTAGTTTCATAAATTTTTAAAATTTATATTAGAATTTGTTTTATTATAATTTTATTTTTATGTATAAAATAAATTAAAATATTCAGGGTGGCCGCAAAATTTAATTTTCCACATTTCCTGACTTTTCACTGACTAATTTTTCATTTTCCCTGATTGTTCATAAGTTAATATTTTAAGTTCAGAATCTGAATTTTTTATTTTTCTTAGTAACCATTCCTTCATGTCCGAAATAAAGTAAAGTATACCTGTAATAATTACAATTGATTTAATGGATTTACATATTTAAAATGGATTTTTGTAAATTTTGATTTATTTACATTTCATCGTACAGAAACTCCCTCACTTTTTCAAGTTTTCTTTAAAATTTCCTGACTTTTCCCTGATTCCCAAGTTTTCCCTGACCTGCGGCCACCCTGAATATTTATACAATTTTAAATTGATGTTTCCAAAACTTTAATTAAAATAGAATCTTTATTCTGAGTCAATAAATAAATAAACTTCAATTTCATTAAAAATATCTTGACTACCTTCTTGAAATTGTAATAAAATAATTTTTCAAGAGGATATTGACTGATAAAAATAAAATGTTTAGCTTTCGAAGAATAATAACTGTGACAAAACTTCAGTTGTAAGAAAATTTCTATTTTGGGTAATAGTGTATCTTTTAATTTACAAATTTACAAATCAAGGGTAAAATTTCCCTACTTAAAAAATAAAAGTATTCTTAAACTATACAGGGTGTCCCAGAACTAAGTGTTCGGACTTATACGGCTGTATAAAAAAAAAATAAATAAACCGAAACTTCCTCTGGCAAAAATGTATTGAAGTTTTAGTTTTTGAGTTATGAAATGATTAAGCTAGACAAATCAGGAGCGCTGCATAGAAAGTCGTACGTGCGTGAGAGGGAGACCAACGCTGTGTTAGAATTAGAGGCCGCTGCATCTTCACCTTCACTCGATATCCCCACTTGAACCGCTGCACAGTGTGGAACGTACAAAGTCTTTGCTCAGAGTGGGAATATCGAGTAAAGATGCAGCAGTCTCTAACACAGCGTTGGCCTCCCTCTCACGCACGTACGACTTTCTATGCGGCGCTCTTGATTGGTCCAGCTTAATCATTTCGTAACTCAAAAACTAAAACTTCAATTCGTTGATAATATTTCATTGGCTATTTTTGCCAGAGGAAGTTTCGGTTTATTTATTTTCTTTTTATACAGCCATATAAGTCCGGACACTTAGTTCTGGGACACCCTGTATATGTACAAGCAAAAAATATACTTTAAATTAATGATACATAATAAGGTCATGAATTATTCACCGATTTTTTATTTATATTCAGCGGGTTTATTAAGAGAGAAATACAAATATAATGCTGAAATTTTAGGAAATAATAAATATATCAAGAAATTGATGTCTGGTGTGTTTTAGTTTTCATTTTTGAAAATTTTTTTTTCAAAATAAAAACTGAAACGCACCAGACATCGAGGCCTAAATATATTCTTTATTATTTCCAAAAATTTCAGCATTATAGGTATTTGCATTTCTCTCTTAATAAACGCGCTGAATATAAATAAAAAATCGGTCAGTAGTTCGTGACATCAATATGTATCACATGTCTTAAAAAAAAAACAATAAATAAAGTAAACGAAATTTTTAAACGCCAAACTAAAATTCCTGAAAACTATTTCGTCTACTCGTTTGCAATTTTAAAATTTCAGGACTTTTCCTGGGTATATCGTCCAATTTTTGTAAGCTTACTAATTTTGATTTCGAGGGACTGACTGGCTTTACATTTTTTTATGTTAAAAAAATTCTGAAAATTTTGAAAATTGAAAATTATATCTTCTTAAAATTGTAAGTAAACAATTTCTTAAAGGGAATTCGACTGATAAAAATGAAAACAAACTCCTTAAATTTCTAAATAATACCTACTTGCTTCAAATATGAGAAAATAATTATTTTGGGTAAAAATGTATCTTTCAAGTATGTAAGTTGTAAGTTAATCTCAAATTTAAAACAAGGAAAAACTGTATAAATTAAAAACTGTTGAAATTTTTAAACAATATGTATTTTCAAAACAGTTATAGGAGAATCTTTGTTTAGGGTAAATTTTGTTTGAAATTAATAAACAGGTGGCAAATTTAAAACAGGAAAAAATTCGTTTAATTTACAAAGATTTCTTTTTCCATTTTTACATTCTATTTATACTAATTGTTTACTCTAATTGTTTAGATAAATCTTTTAAAAATCCAGGACGAAATTTCCTTACGTTAAAAATAAAATCATTCATAAAAAGTGATAATACAAAAGATACAAACAAGAAAATTAATAGAGCAAAAAATAAAAATAAATCAAAGATTCAGAAACCAGCCTAAATTCCAAAAAATTATTTTGCTTGTTCGTTTGCAGGATTGCTACATTTTCCATTTCAAATTTCAAGGTATTTTCCAAGACTAATTTTGGCCCCCATGATTATTTTGTCGATGTAAAAAGAATTCAGAAAATGTTCAAAATTCAAATTGTTTTCTGGGTTCTCAAGCGACTTTTCTAAAATTCCTTTATCTACAATTCAAAAAATCTATGCCCTTTCTAGGATTTCCACAGGCCTCTGTATCAAAACCCTCATTTGACAATAAACAAATCGCAGTTATTTCTCCATAGAAATCGACTAAAGACATAAAAATTCTTTCCAAAAATCATCTTGAAATTGCAATGATTCAATATTCCAAGGGAATACTGACTTTAAAAATGCAAACGAACCTGAGCAATAATCGTGATCGTGTGGAGGTTCAACGGGGTGAAAATCGTCGTATCCAGTTAGGAATTCACCATGGCACGAATTAGTATTATCACTGGGTTTCACATAACAAGTAGGTGGTGTGATACCGTCGAAGCGTACAATCAAGCCGGCATCGACAATCTCCTGGGGTCCACGAATTTTTCTAACCGCTGCCAAGGTGTCCCACACTTTACTGGCGATTGAACTTCTATTTCCATGGGGTGACCTCGCCTTGATGGTCTTCGATTTCGATTTTTTTGCGATCTTGTCTCTGCTCACTTTATCAGGCACTGAAGTGCTACCTACTGAGTTTCACAGTCGTGTTGTTTTTACACCCTTCGACTACACCGGCGAGATTCAACGCGCGCGCAATAGCGTTTTGGCAACCTAGCCGGTGAAAGCCGAAAGTTTTCACATATAGAAAAGGGAACTTCTGAACTCGGCACAGACAGACTCCCCCGACAGTACGTTTTCCAGCATCTGCTTCCCCCTTTTCAAGTAGAAATACCACGAATTTTTCCACGTCCCTTACATCAGACAAAACGTTCTTGCAAATTTCAAGATTTTCATAGAACTTCTTAAGAACGCTGGCTTTTTAAATTAAGAACTTTCTTTCATCTCAAACAGTACAAGTTTTCCTCTTGCTCGCGGTACTTTCCAAAGATTTTTAAGAGAAAAATTGCTGGGAAAGCTATTTTTAATAAGTCAGGTAAGAAGCTAGTGGCTTTGAGAATTTAAATTCCAGCTGTGAAGAGTTTGTTATCGAAGGATAAAGATATTTATATTTAAGGACAATAAATGATAGAGCATCAAAAATAAACTTCTGAGAATCAATTTTATCACTAATTAACTGAAAAGAGTGGGAAACTGAAAAGAATTTGATTTCATGTCTTTCATTTTTTGAATTCTTGATCTTGGTTGGAAATTTGGTATTCCATTCAGAGGATTTTCTAGCCACTGATACTTAATGCTGCACTCTCATAAAATTGTATTGCTTCTTTTTATAGAAAACAACTTTTTCAAAATCGAAACTTTTTACAATCTCATCATTTTAACTTTTGAAACCTTTGGCACTTTTAAACTGGAAGAACTTCAAATTTTGTTATTTTGAATTTCGATGACTTTTAAATTCGGTCTAATCTAAATTCGAATTCGTTCGTAGTTCAATGCTTTGACATTGGAAATCTTTCAAAAATTGATTTTTTAAATATGAATTAAAACTGCTTCCTTTTATTAAACGAAATAAATATTATATCTGGATATATGTTTATTTATTGTTTATAATAATAAAATTATTTTTATTAGTGATCTTAAGTTTTTTGACCAGGGTAATTAATTTTAAGAATTTAGATGTTAATTTTGTCATGCTTAAATAATTATAATTTAAAATAAATTTTTGTTCAGTGCCTTTTATTTATAACAAATACTTTGTGACATTTTTTATGGCAAAAAAAAATTTAGAACGACAAAACCTTATGGATAAATAAAAACGCCTTTAAAACTTAATGAAAGCAAAAGAAAAAAAGATAATACATTTTTTGCATTTTTAATAATTATGTTTCAGAGCTTCCGTAGCTTTGCATATTTCCATGAACAAGGTAATATTTTTACTGAAATTAGATTAACGTGAAACTGTATACGAAACACGATTGTAGTTTGTTGAGTCATTAAAACGTCAATATCAGAAAGAAACAAGATAAACCTTTTAAAATACTTTTAAATTACTTTTCAAATTACTTTACCTTTCAAAATGACAACCACAAGTGATAAACTTTTTCCAAAAAATTTTATATAAAAATAACAAACTATTCAATAAAGTTCAATAATTAAATAAAAGTTAGTCCTAAACAAAGTTTGTAAAAATATTTCTTTCTTAATTTTGACTTCTGACAAACTACTATTAATATTTAATAATTAAATTATTAAAATTTTATTCAACTTACTATTTTATTTTATTAAAATTATTTTAAAAGTTTCCTTGGATAATTATTATTTTTATAATCAATTTGGAATTGACAAGTGTCTTTTCAGCATCAATTTTTCTAAAATAACTTAAAAGTTTAGAGACCAAGTGCAAGTAGTTTTCCTTAAAACAGGAAGTCATATTTATATTTTATAAATCAATACTGAGCAAAATGAACGTAGAGGTATAACTATAATAGACCCAGAACCTATTCAATTTCGTATCCAAGTAAAATCTCAAGTTCAAGCTGTCAAATTCGGATTGTCTGGAGGCCAACAGGAAACCAAAGCCTTCCGCTTATTCTCTTTTCATTTCCTTTTAAACACTCTCAAGTTACAAAAACGATTCTTAATCAAAAACATTTTAATACTAATATTTGTTCATTACCAAAACAAGTTTATAAAATATTCTCAAAACCACAAATACCGCTTCAGTATAAATAGTAAAAGAAAAAGTATAATTTCTCAATGGAAAGATAAATTTATTGGAATTTAAAAACTTAAAAATAAACCCTGTTTCCCAAGAAAGAGGAAATGATTAGAAATATAAAGAATCCCGATTCTAAATTAAATTTCGCGATTATTCCATGACCTGCCCAACAAAAAAAATTTGGGAGTAGTTAGATGCCGAGTCTCAGAATTTTTTCTCATTATTACCGTCGATTTTGATCTTCCGATGGAATTTATTCCTGTATCGCTCAGAGTTGAATCTCAGGCTTCCAAAGCTGCTAACCAGGGGTGAACAGTTGTTGGTGGGGTGACCCCTATCCAGGGGGTCTTGCAATTGTAAGTCCAACATTTTCGACCTTCACAGCTTCTCCGACTCGTTCCTTCTATCAACTGTGGCCACACTAATTTCTCCTAAAGCGATTTGCTTCCTTCCCACCGTCCTCACTTCCGGTCCCCCACCAAAGCTCCACTCGTTTCCTCTCTTTTCATCAGTGTTTCTTTTTCCTTCTCTGGTGACTCGCTATCAAAGAATAGCGAAACGAGGACAGGACTCTCACATTCACATCAAATTTGCACTCGTAACCGACTGTAAAACAAGATTTTCTGGTGTTGGAGTGTTAATGATTGCTCGCTAAAAACTTGATAAGTGCCCACGGCTTTTGAGATTCTGCCAAATTCACAGAAAAGTTAACGACCTCGTCGAAAAATGATGAAAGATTAGTTTTCTATTTTTTTTATAGTATCAGAAGTTTTTTAAATTCTAGAAAGAGCAAAATTTGAAAATTGGTTTTAAAATTAATGACAGAAGATTATGAACACTTAGGAGTTATGAATCTTTCGTTTGATCTGAATTTTAAGTAATTGTGGAACGATAGTTTTCGACGAAAACTGCGCACTTGATTAATTGTCTTCTGGATTGCTAATTAGATTTTTAAATTTCATAAGGTTGTTTAGACATTGCTTGGTTCTTTATACATCATTTGGTACTTTACACTTGTTGACACTGATCACAATACTTTTTCAACAAATCATCTTAGAGTTGTTTACAAGTCGATTGTTTTCCACAAAACTAGGAAATGACACTAATATGAACACTTCACTGGGTAAACCCTGTCACGTAACGCCTAGATATAGATATTGACTAATCGCGAGATCGGAGAATATCGAAAACTTTCTGACACAAAAAACTTGAGCGAAGTCTGCGAACGTCAGTGGCTCATTAGCTCAATTCTGCTTAGTTCAGCGGGACGTCGGCGATAAAGTTCTGATATTACTATAGCGTTGTGTGCTGCTACCAGGGCCGTTACAAAAAAATATCATTAAAACAGTAACCAGAAAAAATGTTTTCAAAACAGTTTTCTGTAAATTTAACAATTTTCATAAGTTTCCTGCTTTAAGCAAAAAAAAAAAAAACAAACAAAATGCAATTTTAAATTCGAAAAAAAGCTAGAAACTTATATTATTAATTAGTAAAAAACTTTTACAAAAACTAACGACCTAGTTTGGCCAATCCTAGTATAAATTAAATAAATAAAATCCTTGTCCAAACTTAATTGTATTTTTTGTTGTTGAAATTATAGCTTTGGACGTAAAAAATTTAAATAAATTAAATGATAACTTTGAAACCGTTCTCCCATTCTTTGAATTAGTTTAAACCCCAGCGAAATTTATCACAATTCTCCTAGTAAATAATTTCCGTCTATAAACTTAATAAATGCTAATGCAAGAGGTCAATGAAATCTTTTATACTCTCGTACACGCGCTCGTACAATCACCGTGAAAAACCTGCCTTAAAGAGTCACGGACGTGACCATCAGTGCCATAAGTTCTCCTCATGAAAATTAATATTCCAGAGAAGGAAAGGCCTTGAAGACCAACTTATCAAAGTTTCTTATTAAATTAAACCGATAGCACAAAAATATCAAGTCAATAACTGATTTTAGTCTCGTTCTGGAATTTGGATCCGAATGTTGGACTTTATCCAATCGAGTTTAAAAATACGGATTCTCAAAGTGAAAATAGCGCGCTTCGCGAGCCTTTTTATCCACAATGAGTCAAGTCTGATTAGCGTATTTGAAACCTGCGGCCATCTTTCTTGTTTTCGTTTTTTAATAGTGGATTAGTAACAGATGTTTGAGGATTTTTTTTTTTTGTAAACAGCGAATCTTCTATATAGTCGAGCATGACGTAAACGATTAAAATACGGGATATTACAGAACATGTGGCGCTTAAACGAGAGCATCCACTCGTCCTTGGCGTTAAAATTTATGAACAACACGGCCAGAGTCAGTGCAACAGCGGTAAATTTCAAACGCGCATTTTCCTCTATCACGACGCTAATGTACTCGAGTTATACTTAATATTCCGATAATAACCCTGTGAATAAAACTGATGACGAATATCAGAAAATGGGACGAAAGGAGACTGAAGTCAAAATCAATGCAACCACCGTTGAAATCTGTACAAATAGCAAACTATAAATCTAATTTTTTTAATTACGAGATTTTCAGTTTGAGATCATTCTCTTATACATTGACTAACGGACTGACGGCACGCCTCGGGGGTAGAGTGTCATCGATCCGAGCCTATTCGAGCGAGCAGTCTTCAGGACCGCGTATATAGTCTCTGAACGT
>JBAGKK010001947.1:0-12614 GCA_037177015.1 Euceroptres primus | reverse complement strand
ATATGTGAAATACCCGTGTGCTGTAATTAACGAACTCTTTGACCTCGTTAAATCTATAAATTCAATTCTATGCCTCTCTGTCACTGGCAGGTGACTTGTTGAGAATTCGATCGGTGAAATCGCTCAAAAGGAATTATTACGACATTTTTCAAGCGACCACCAAAGCAATGACTGATCTAAAGTTAACAAAATTTATCTCATCAATCTTTAAATGCATTAATTTTCCTTAAGAAGGATTTTATTAAATTTTTAGCTTCTATGTTTTATGAATTTCTACTAAAGACCTGAGAAAAAGTCATTGCTAGAATATTTTTTTTATATTTAATAAATAAGAAATTTTGTTTCTTTCTGAAAAGATTGAAGGCATTCATCTCAATCTAGAACTTAATAGGTGTCAAAAAGGGAGATAATTCTTTAGACCGCCCTTTCGAACAGTTTAAAAATTGGGAGAGCCCAATCGAAATAATTTTCGACCGTTTCTGATTCTCAGTTATTATTTCTAAAGTCTTAAATGTATAGAAAGCCAGTTCTGAGAATTCTAAATGATTTCTCACGGTTTTGGTAAGCGTGTAATTATAAAGAATTCGAAAAGCGACCATCCCGTTCTAATTCCACGTTTCCACATGTTTTGTCGATCTGGTAAAGGATTTTTTTACTTAATGAAAGGGAATGATTACAATAATGCAGCCAATTGGCTTAATTGAGACGTAAAAGAGACTTACTTGGGTGCAGTTTTACTGTAACTAGCATGCGAAACTGCTTAAATTACACTAATAAGCGATAAAAACTGAAAAACATTTGTACTTACTTTCCTTCTTTGCTATAAAAAGAATTGTTTCCTCGTCAATTTAACTAATTTTTAAATAGGGTTAGTCGTTTCCATTTTTAACGAGCCATAAAACATTGCTGAAGGACTAAGGTTGAAACCTAATTCATAAAGCTTGTAACAATTCACAATTAGAAATAACGAGGAATGAGACGTGACTGCTACCTCATCTCATTTCGCCTTCTCTTATTCATATAAATTATAAAATATGCTGAAGAATAAATTACTAAATTTCAGTACTTATGAAATTACTACTATTATTGTGCAAAATACTGTATGATTAAATAATTGCATTTTGTACCACAAATTACAATTTTTTTAAATAAAAGAAATATTTTCTTCAAAAGAAAATGAGAGTTGAATATCACACCAAAAATATTTTACTTATTCAAGAATAGAAATTGAATTTTGTGAAATAACCATGAGTTTTTTTAATTTTGTTCTAAAAACTCTGGGAATAGAAAGTTTCTTAATAAAAAGAATAAAAGTTATTACCATGTACAACTTGCACTAAGTAATCTAGATAATAACATTAAGATTTCTAATTATTCTCATAACTTTTTCAGATTATCTTTAATTACTTAATACATTTCTGTAAAACCTCTTTAACCACATTTGTGTAATAAGTAGAAAACACAAATTCTCAGTTGATTTCCAGAAAATTCTCAAGAAACTTCCTATAAATTCCCGATTCTATAAATTTCCTGGGAATTTCCTGAGAATTTCTCGAGAATTTATTGGAAAGTCAAAATTCTTGGAAACCAAAATTTGGCGTTTCAGACAAATTCCCAGTTGATTTTCAGAAAATTCTCAGGAAACTTCCAAGAAATTCTCGAGAGCAAACATTTCCTGGAAATTTCCCGAGAATGTCCTGAGAATTTCTTGAAAATTAAAAATTCTTGAAAACCAAAATTGGTACTCTAGACAAATTTCCAGAAAAACCTCGAGAAACTTCCATGAAATTCCCCGGAAACTTGCAGGAAATTCTCAGAGAATTCTCGAAAATTGCTCGTTAACTTCTACACGGATAAAATACGTATGTTTAATTTGTTTGTTTTTCTGGATTCATTTGATTAGTACACTGCTCTCCCGCTTTATTTAACCTCGGTAGATGCATTCCAGAAATTTTCACTCTTGGTGAGGAGTCCAAGTGGCCGAGAGAGCTGAGCTGGGAGCTCAGCGGAGTTTCGTAAGTACTGTAGCCACAAAGCGGGCAGTACCCTAAGCGGATAATTTCGTCAGTTCGCTTCAATTCGTTTTCAGTGTTTTGATTATGCGTTATATAATAATTAATAAATAATAACTAAATAAAACTTACATTACAGTAAACGTTAAATTAAACTTATATTTATGAAATATTTTCCACTCGTGACAAAAATGAAACAGAAATAATTCATACGGCTCTGACTTGTTTACGTTTGAGAGACCCCCTTTTTTCCCGAAAGCCATTCAGGCCATACCCAAAACCCGCCCTAAAGCGGGCGAGCATTGTATTCTTTTTTTTTTAATTTAAGGGGGTCGTCTCATGTAAAGGCCGGTTTTTTTCGGTTTTTTTGGGATCTTGGAATATTTACTACATATTTATTAATATTTGAACAGTCTTTAAGAATTTTTTGAAGTCAAAATATGGAGTGAAATCGACTTTGTATAGTTTTTCTCGAAACTGCATTTTTCAAATTGGCTGCTATGATTTCTCAAAAACTACTGAACCGATTTGGCTCAAATTTTTATGGTATGTTTAGAGTTTAGAATATCAGTAATTCTAGCCCGAACCGCAATCATTACGATTTTCTTAATTTTTTTAAAAACTGCCCCAAAAATTTAATTTTTAATATTTTGGCTTAATTCTGCTTCCAACTTTAGTCACAGCTCTACAGATTAAAATGCCGTTGGTTTTTTTTTTATTTCCGTTAAGCAGAACAGCCGGAATCATGGCAGCCATGGACAGGAAATAAAATCCAAAAATTGCAAAATTCTATTTTCGTCCTAAATTATTGATGTTCATTATTTACATTGGAGTGGAGTCCGAAGTTTACTCGTAAATAAAGGATTAAAATCTCGTGCGAAATCTCCTGGAAAGCAAATTGGTGTTGGTACTGTTGTTAACTACAGGTAGATTCATACCTGCTCGAAAAATATCGGAATGGCAGGGGATTAGGACGAAACAAGCGTCCTCGGCCGGTGCAATTAATTGGGTACGTTCTCCTGCCGTCTATCTCTGCAGCAGGAAGGACAAACGTATACCTGTTTTGAAATTATTGGGGACGAGAAAACGAGAATGAGGGAAACGAAGAAGGTTTTATTGTTATCGTTAATTACCCAGCGTAGGACTAGGAAATTAATGATATACGAAACTGGGAAATATTACAGGCTGCATTTATTTGACTAATATCAGAAAAGTTTTAATTATTCACCAATAACGATTTGCAGTAGCATATTAATTATTAAAGATTTTAAATCGAGGGAAACGAGTATCGCACGTGATTGCTTTCTCAAGAATATACATAAATCAATCATTCCTCCCCTGATTTTTTACATCGAAAGGAAAAATATTTTAAGTGTATTATTAGATTGGAAGGATTTAATGTCACGTTTCATAATATTTATTCAAAATAAGGTACATGTTCCAGTAATCGTACGGGTCCCAGTGATCGTCAAATTTTGACGTAACATCCAGAAAACATTTTTCTTCAAATGAAAGAATTCATTTGCTTGCCAATTTTATTTTATTCACAGAAATATTTCTTTCATTGAAAAAAAAATTTTTGATTCAAATATAAGTTTTTTTCATTAGAAAAAATTTCTTGGAATCGAAAATAATTTCTTTGAATCAAAGAAATTTTTCTTTGGTCGCATAGCAAAGCAACGAATTTTTTGATTTAAATTATTTTCTTTGAAACAAAGAAACTTTTTCCTGAGTATTAACCTTAGGAAATAACCATAAACATAAACGATCTTCAAATATTTAATGAAAAGAAAATAATGTATTTTTAGCATTATTGATTAAAACTTAAAACTATCGACTATCAAGTATAAATGTTTAAAAAATAAGATTAATAGTGTAACGATTACTGGTATATTTAGCTTATCAAACTTGTAGTATATAAGAAGTTTAAGAAATAAGAAGAATTATTGAATCGTTGAAAGAAGCTGAAGAAATAAGAATTATTGAATCTTTGAAATTGAAAACATGGAAGTTGAAGTTTGCCCCTAAGTAATAGTTAAAATAACCTGATTCTGGGGCCAACTTCAAATGGTCTTTACCGAGTTGTCTTTTTCTCTTGTCTTCAATTGAAGAAATATTTGCTTTCGCTATTTTTCTTATTAGGGTAAAAGCACCAATTCTTGGCACCTTAGCCAAATTATTGACATGCCAAAACCCGAAGTGAATTTATTTAATTTTGGCTCAATATATATTTGATTGCACTGGATAACTAATAGTATATGCCGTTTACGTAAAAATGATGGTAGAATTAAATTAATTAAAGAGAAACAAGCTTAAAAATCGGATTATCTAATAAATTAGAGAGAGATGCCAATAATTGGGGGGTAACAAGAATTGGCGCTCTTACCTTATAGTCCTTATACATATATCTTTTCCTTCGCTATTTTTTCTGTTAAGAAAATCTATTCTTAGCTTAAACTTAGAACTTAGCTTAGATTCTAGAAGATAAGCAAATCTTTGGAGATTTAGTTCAGGTTCAGATTCAGGTTTAGGTTTAGTTTGAAACTAGGGTATTAGGTTTAGGCTAATGAGGAAAAATGCAATAAAAAATTGTTTAGGATCCAGGAAAGATTACCTGCGTTTAGTTTAGGTGGTATACCTGCCGGAGAAATCAGGGATTTGGTGTGCAATGGACATTTGCGATGGTTACAATAAGCGTCCCTCTTTTAGGGGGTAAGCGGGACTCAGCATCCCACAGGATCCCGTGGATTTTACTCACAATGAGAAAACCAGCCGCTGTTGTTCTGAGAAGAACCGTGATCCGTCGATGGATCCGTTGCCTGGTGGCGATGTCCAGTTTCTATTGGCAGACACAATGACGGAAACGCTGTATTGGGAGAAGAGCGCGGATATGGTACTTAGTGAAGAGACAACAATGTGACCAACTAGGAGGTTTACGCCCAGGTTTGAGCACCTGGCAGAGTGACCTGCGATTTTCAAGGGCTCCGAACTCTGTCTCTCAAAACTCGACTGACCAGGACACCTGCTTCCAGGAAAATTTGGAGGCTGCTTTACAATTCTGAAAAAACTTGCTTTTTAAACGCTGAAAGCGTGAGAACATTTTATGACGATTTTTAGGAAATTGGTTTGGGTTAGATTTCTTTATTAGTTATCCCGAAACCTGAAAAATCAAGACAATCAAATTCCTGGAAGTAAACAATAAAACATCTTTAAAGAGCGGAAGGAAAGCATTTTTAGAATTCCAATCTCGAGTTCACACCTTGGAATAAATATAAGAATTCTGACCTGAGTGGAGAGGAAACCTTGACCAAATGAGTTCTCAGAAATCATTAAAGAGTCTTTAATTACACTTATATGTTCGATCTACTTGAAACGTAGATTGGCACATTTCTAATTACTCGTTGATATTTAAACGAGGAAAATTAATCATCTGGTTTTGTCGAACTGCTGTCTGCTGTCATGGTCACTAGTGTGTGTTTACTTGATGAATTAATGGTACATTGGTAGCTGCGAATTAACGGTTTCACCATCCAAGACTCTCATGATTGCGTATAACTAATTAAACTTTTTTTAAATTTTAAACATTCCTTTTAATGATGCCTTTTTAAACTTCTCTTGTCCTTTTTTTTAATTCACTTGACCTTTTTTTTTGTCTTTCAATTTGATTTGCAATTTGATTCTTAAGAATGAGAGAGGGAGAGTAGAGTCTAGAGTGAAATATTCTTATCTGCAAAGAATAGTGAAATAATTCGTTGGGGGGAGGCGAGTGCATTATTGGTTGGTAATGAAAAGTCGATGTTAGACGTGTGCGAGCTGGAACATTTCTCACCCACGCCGACGGCTATTCGCGGCGAGAGATTCCTTCTAGATCCGCGAGAGATTCAAAATCCCGATTGCGTAGGCAGCGTGCAGTCATGTCTGCCTCGAATGGGCAACCAGCCCTGCAAACGTATCTCGCAAGGATGACTGTGCAACTCGACGTAAACAGCATTAGGAAAACGCCTTGATTCTGTCCCGATAGGACTAACGTCAATTAATCCCATACAAATTAATTAATTCGATCTCACGTCGACAGATCTTGAAAATAAAGGCTGATTAAATAAAAAAAATTCTAATACAGGTACAATTTTTAATACAGAAACAATTGTAACAATTGTAAACACAGTAAAAACCAGGGTTGAACACCCTTATAAGGTGTTTTGGAGTACAAGCATACGTCTGACACAAATAAAAGGAGTCAACATCCTGGTGCCTATACAAGCGACGTCATCAAATATAATTACTGAATGTGATTGTGCTTCACTTGGTATTACATCTTCAATTCATGCTCTCTGAAAGGATAATATTCAGCGCCATCTACAGATTGTATAATTTTTTCTAAATATTTATACTTTGATTGATCTATCGATTTTGAGTAGACGTAAACACTCAGAGAAATGTCCTTTTGCGATAAAAGGATGTTTCTTGAAACAAATGGAATTTTCTCTTAAATTTAACGTTAAGAGGATGTACATTTGTCTCAAAAGGAATCCTTTTGCAGCAAACATAAGCTGCAAACATAATTAGTCTTATGACCATCTGACAATTTTGATTCAAAAGGAACCACTTTAAAAATCCAAGAAAATGGAACCTCTAGTGTTTTCTGTGTATTTCTTCAAATATAAGAGAATGTCTAATGATTAAGTATCTACTTTGTTTACACATACTAAATTAGCTGAGAATTTATCAAGATCTGCTTTCTTAGCGGGATATTTTCTGGGGAGTCATTATTTTTTAATTTCCACGCAGGTGTCAAAGAATGTTAAGAACTCGGGTAAGAAGTGTTTCGAAGGCAGGCTTTCGAGTCGACAAACCGGAGGAGATCTTGCTTCTGATAACCGACTCGAAACGCGCCAACCACCCCTGATTCTGTCGCAGGAAATACCGACATTCTTCGCACCCCCTTCGTGTCGACCAGCCGGATAATCTTAACTTCCCTTGGACCCCCCAGTCCACTATTTAGTCCTCCCTTACGAATCTATCCAGGAAACGTTTTTCCGTGATCACCCAACGCCTATCTTCCTTCTTTTCTACACGATTTCCACACTCTTGAGCATTATCGTTCGCATTGTGTTTATCACTTCATCTGAACGGTCTGTCCAGTAACCATTAAAGTCCCATTTTTCACATCGTGTTCAAAATCATTAACATTGAAATGAAATTTAAATTTTAGTCAGACTATTTTTTTTTTACTTTTCGATATCGTATAAATCATTTAGCGTGTGATTCATTGAAACGTTTAAAGAATATAGGGGGAAAACAAAATATTTAGTCGAACAAGTGAACTTCGTCTTTTTTTATTCCTCTATATAAATTTATATACTATTCGTCTCTAACAATTTCTCGTAGTCTTCCCTTTCGTCAGTAATGATATGCCACTCAGCTTGAAATTACCCCCGTGTGTCGCGCGCGCAGAAATCGAATGAATCCTGTGAAGAGGACAAGATCCGCGTGCAAGTGCAACTATATGTAGTAACTACAACTGCTCCCTGACTACATGCATGCGTGTCGGATAATAGAGTACATGAATAATTGAATATCCGCCTATCTAGCTCGTATCTATATACGCCGAGAACATCGCTCTATTAAAACTCATTGGTTCTCTAACACTTGAATTTTTCGGACCACCGCCCACGAAAAACAACACACATTCTTTCACATACTCTGAAGTCATAGATTTAAAATTTTTTACATCATTAATTTAGGTTACAAGTTAGATATAATTTTAAAATTGACAGCAAAGGTGTATCTCTGTTCTCACTTAATAATCAAAATTAAATTGCAAAAACGACTTTTAAATATTGTTTCGACCTTTTAGTTGTCTAATTTATATTATTTATTCTCGATGTTGAAATTTCACACTTTTATGAACCGGCAGATTTCGCAGTCTTTCCCCTATTCCCGTTTATCCCCTTTTTTTAAAATTTCACTTTTTTACCACTTTTCATGAAACTTCCCCTTTTCCCATTTCTTCTCATTTTTCTCCTTATAAGCGGACTAAAGTAATAAAACCCAATAAGATTCAATATTTTTAAATGTTAAGCATATTTTTGAGGTTTTGATATTTCAAGTTGTTTTCTAAATGCAACAATTAAGAAAAACAATATGGACTATTTTGAATCTGGAAACGTTCAAGATTTGATATATGATTTAAAGTCGCTAATAACCTCGATGTTTGTGCAACTATAAACGTCTAAATAAAACATAAAAAGAGTTTTTTTAAACCGTTAAGCTTAACAAAGTTTCACTACCAAAATATCAACCATTCTACTCTCAGACTCTAAATCTGAATTAATGAAAAGTAAATTTCTAAAGTTTCATTAATTTGAATTAATGAAACTTTAGTCAAAATTGCTACTAATTATAATTAATTTTTTCCTAAAACTTTAATGAAGAGTTAAAAACTACTAAAAGAAATATAGTGAAATACATACAACTAATTTTCAATAAATTTTCACTAATTCAGATTTAGAGAGTAAACTGAACATTTTTTTCATTTGACGTGAAATTAATAAATTTCTATGTCTAATTTTGAATTTTAAATTCTTAGAATTGTACAATATAAGATTAAATGCCCTTTAAAATTACAAAGTTTACACTGTAAAAAATTTTGGAAATTTTTAAGACTAAATAGAATGAAATTTTTTCGAAGAAGGTCGGATACGTTTTTCCGAGCAAAATGGGTGATTTCTCCGAGAATATTGGAAAATTTTCCGAATGTATTGATTAATTTCTGAAAAGTTAGAAAATATTTCGTAAAGCTTAGGAGATTGTATGAATAAATCTCCAACGACGCGACAATTCGAAATTATTTCCGAATGCATTTGGAAAAATTTCAAAATGTTCGGGTTTTAAGCTGGCAAACTTTTTTCAGAAAAATTTCCGAAAAGTTTTTTACAGTGTAGCGACACTCTAATTCTATTTGGAGCGCGCTTTGAATTTAAAACTATTGAATTTTAAATGCTTTCAGTTCGACATTATTGAATTTTGAACGTTTCAGATTTTAAAAAATAATAAATAAAAGAAATAAATAAAAATAAATTTAAATAATAAATAATAAATAAAATTTCAAAATACCTATAGGTATTTAAAAATTTTATTTATTCTTTTTACAAACAATCGCAATTTTACAATTTTAAAAGGCTTAAAAATTAAACATTAAAAGTTTTAAAAATTAAGCATTCAAAACTGAATAATGAAAAATTTGAAAATTTTCCAAATTGAAGATTTCAATATCAAAGCTTTGAAAATTGAACAATTGAAAATTTGAAGTATTTAAAATTTAAAGAATTTCAAGTCAAACTCCTTTAAAGTCGTATAATAATTTAATTAGATATGTTTTTCTACTAAAGATTTAAAAATTTTATTGTCGTCTCCGTGTTTTTCTGGTCTTAAAAAACTTCCGATCGCTTTTCATTTTACATAATAATTCGGTACAAATTAACTTACTTAATGAAAACAATTTTGCTATTAATAAGACATTTTATATGAAAAAATTTAATTTGCACACAGATAAAAGAAATTCCATGATTTTCCAAAAGCACAATGTTTATGTAACATTTCTGATAAAAAGATTGTTTCTTTTTGCCTCACTTGGAAACGTAAGGGTTGTATTTAATATAATGTATTTTCCTATTTTTCCCCTACTTTTGTGAAAAAATCACCCTATTTCCCCTTTTTTGAGAGTCTTTTGTAAGTAAAATCTGATTATTATTTCGACCCTTTGGTCGTCCAATTTATTTTATGATTTATTGTTGATGTTAAAATTTTACACTACAATTAACTTCCCCTCCTTTTCACTATCTATTTTTCTCAGTGTGTCTTGATTGTCTTGATTGATTCAGTCTAATATCTTTCTTGGATTACATGAAAATTAGTTCTTTTGAACATGATCTCTGCAAAAAGTTGTGAAATTTCGACACATGCTCCAGAATTTATATTTTACTCTCTAAATCTGAATGAGTAGTTTTCGGTACTATTACAAAATAGTACCGAATTGGTTATCAATTGCTTTAGCAAGCATTTCTACTAATTTTCAGTAGAAAACTACTAACTCATAGTATAAAACTAATAATTCATAGTAGAAAATTACTAATTCAATTAGTAAGTCTATTAATTCGTTTGGTAGTTTTACTAATTAAATAATGCAGAATTGTTTAGTAAGCATTTCTATTAATTTTATGTAGAAAACTACTAACTAACTTAGACTTAATAACTCATTTGGTAATTTTTCTGCTTAAAAATAGTAGAAATGTTTTCTAGAAATCGGTAAACAAATCGACACTTACTATTTCATTAATAGAAAACTGCTAAATTCAGATTTAAAGTGTAACCCTTACAATAAATTTGTCCGAAAGAAATCAATTGATTTCTATTTTGATTCCAGCTTCTAATTTAATTAACAATGTTTAATTGTTTGAAATATTTATTATATTAAAAGGAAGGAAAATTCTTCATCTGAAAATGAATTGAGATACTTGTGTAAGAATCGTTATGGCAGTACATGATGAGCGACAATGTATGCGATTATCCGAAGGACGAATACCAATTAGTAATAATTCCGCCAGACAATGAGCCCGCATCCCAAGCACAGTACAATAAAAGATGTATGAGTCGTTAAACGGGACATAAAGCCTTGTCACCAGTGGCCGATCTCAACACAAAAGGCCTGCGCTTCGTGTAATCGATTCAGCGGGTCATTATACTGATTTTAATTAGGTATGCTTTCACATTCCTACTAATAGATGACCACAAACAAGGGAAAAACCCTTCGCGTGCAAATTTCACATCCTTTTGGGTTAAAGAGCTTTTTTTAAACTACAACTCACTATCGATATCAACATGCAGAAAACTTAAAAATGACTCTTCAATATTGATTTTAATTGATAAATAAAGTTTCACTTGTGAAATGAAGCTTTTAAAATATAATGCAGTCCACTCTAGAAGCTTCATTATATTTGATTCGAGTGCAAATCTATTATTCACAGCAGAAAATGCAGATGAGTAGAGTGCATATGGAATGAGTATAGCACAATAATGCTAGCGGCAACTAGGGCATTAAAAAAGTAGAAATTAAAGAGCAGTGCTATCGATCAGGTTCTACCACGAACCATCCGACATAATCTGCAATAATTTTCTTTTTCTTTTAATTTTACCAAGCGACATGTAGGCTGCACTACTGTAACTTGTGATTTTTGCATGTTTACTTAACGCTTTTATCGACAATAATTTTATACTCTTTCCTTGGTAAAGAAACCTCGGTGTACCTTGAGTATTGTAGTACACGGAAAAAAGAATATTAAAGTTACACTTTGACGCTGTAGTTACTGCAATAGCGTAATTGCTGCGTGTCTGTCACGTACTTTACTGTACAAGCAGTGTATATACAGATACAATCTCTTTTTCTGCTATGCATTTGGCTGCACTTCCAATGCTCGGGATGTATACTTAAAAATTATACGAAATAAGGGAGTAGGGAAAGTGTTTTCAAAGTGACATACCGAGAATGAATACAATTCATTACAAATTTAAATCCCTAAAGAAATTTTGATTAAAGTGATTGTTGATTGTTATTGATGTTGATTGTTACTGATTTTGTTGATTGTTATTCAAACTTGAGAGCTCTTGGAGTTTCAATTCCATATTGAGGTATCATAAAATTGAAGTAACCACTCATCAGCCTGTTTGCAGCTAATACTATAGATAGGAGAAGTAGACCAAGTCCATTATTCCAAGAATTTCAATCGTGCACTGTAAATCTATAAAGAGTAAAGTTTCCTAATTAGTCTGTAGGTGTTTAATATGCTAGCAGGACATACTCTAGTATCTTGACATTTACACTCGATTCGATAATAATGTCTTTCCCACATTTTTTATAATACTATCTAAGGCTAGAAAAATGCACTGTTAATTTTTAAAATTGTATACTTGAATCAACCAAAATTTTAGAATTGTACATCGTGAATCAACATTTTTCGATTACGAACACTGAAAAAAATGGTTTAGCTGTCCCAGCTAGACGTTTAGCTGGATTTCGTCTTCTAAGAAAATATAGCTGTGTTACCTAAATTTCTAGCTGAGTTACCTAAATATTTAGCTAAAACAGCTAGATATTTAGGTAACTCAGCTAGAAATTTAGGTAACACAAGCTATATTTTCTTAGAAGACGAAATCCAGCTAAACGTCTACTAGCTGGCATAGCTAAATCATTTTTTTCAGTGAATGATTCTTAGGCATCCAAACAAAAATTTTAGAAATGTACATCTTGAATCAATCAAAATTTTATAATTGTACATCTTGAAGCAATCAAAATTTCTTTGCAGCAAAGAAATGATTCTATAGAATGGTACTTGTTAAATATTTCTTTGCTATACGGCCATTCCAAAGTAACGGATGGGACATTTGCATGCATAAAAATTTGAAAAAGTCTTATTTAAAACAATTATATCTTGTTTAAACTAGGCTATCTGTACAAAGATGCATGAAATTGAAATTTTCCAGATTCAAAAATTTAATTAAAGTGAATAATTTTGATGTTATAAGACGAAAAAGAGAGTAACGGAT
>JBAGKK010001946.1:0-31578 GCA_037177015.1 Euceroptres primus | reverse complement strand
TTTGATCTATGTTATCAATAAATTATTGACTTTAGGCTTGAGAAGGGACCACATCAGGTTCGAAACGTAGCCAATTTCAATTAATTTTTTCTCTATCAAGAGTTGTTTTTTATTCAATGACTTTCAATCCGAAAACTTATTAAATGATCAATTAAAGAGGTCGAAACTAAACAAAATGATGGATAATTATTATTGTATCTTTAATTTCTAGATTCTTTTGCACATAATTCTTAATCTCGCCACTGTCACTTGCTACTATTAAAATAGAATAGTTTTCATTGGCTAGATACACCTGTATATATTTTTCAATATCTTCAATTTCATAGCTGCCAGGAGGTATGATCACAACGTGATCACCAATGTAAAATTTATTGTTTCCATCGTCGACGTTAGGAATTGAATTAAATGTGAGTAATTCAACGAGACCAAGAGCATAATTCTTATTTAATGAGAGCTCTATTTCTCTAAGCACTAAGTCAGAGTGAATGATTCATTCATGATAATGTCTTCCTATATACTGATTCCTTATAGACAGTTGGTTGCTCTTATATAGTACAGATTATTTGCTTCGTACATTAAGCTGCCTACACAAGAACTTAAGGTACAAATGGCCACACTCAAATGTATTATATTCTTGATATCTTTCATGATTGTATTTTATGAAGCTACTAGCACCGAGATACTTGAAAAACTCAGACGGTGGTTGAACATTACCGAAACTGTCTAAGTATAATGTTTCATTATTACTCTTTTTGTATGCTACCCAATGCGTCCCAGGGCCGTATTTATCATCAAGGTTAATGATAGCTGACTCATAACGATGAGTTCCTCTTTTAGGCAATTCATTTCGCATAAAGACCCCGCGAAAATGGGGAATCTTTACAGTCTTGGCGTACTTGAGCAAATCAAAATCGGTTAGCGCTCGTCGTCGTAGTTTCACTACAAGTGTTTTGAAATTCGTTTTCTATTTATTCCTTGACCTTATTGATAGGGCTTTATTTGAAGACCTAACCCTTTTCTGTAAGGTTTCAAGTGTAGCCCTTTACCAAGAGCTACTTCCTCCATTTTTTTATTATGGCGATGAGCTTCTGATAGCTGATTTTTTCCTGCGCTTGCGTCGTTCACAGCCTTTGCTACACCAGCTGCGCCACCAGAAAGAGCGCCAAGCGCGCTAAGCCCAGCGAAAATTGGAATCAGGGGTAAAACACCACCAAATTTCAAATGGTATAGGTAGAATCCGAGGTGCTCTCACCTGACGTCTACCACCTGCTTTCTTAACAGCTTTTCTAGCACTCTCTACAGCAGCTTTGATGGCGACTTGAGCATCATTACTGAGGATTATAGATTTTTTAGCTGCATCTACAATTTTCCTCAGCACTACTCGTTTTTTTAACTTTTTTTTATTCTTCTTCCTCAGTCCCATACCGAGCTTTGATTTAGCATTCATGATGTTAGTCATAGCTACTGCAGCTGCTTTTTCACCAAAACCAGAGTCTTTAGAAAAAACTCGTTGCCACGCTTTGTCAGCTAGTGTTCGATCAGCAGCGTTTCTTACTTCAATATTGTCACGATTTTTCGAATAGACAATACCGTGCTCCTTGTAAGTAGCGTCCAGCGGATTTATACCTGGATCGCCTCGTTTCAATCGCTTAGCGAATTTAGTACCAGGTCCCAGTACTGGTAGCCTGGTAAATGTAATTAAAAAGGGAACTTCTTGATAATACTATTAACCAAGCATTTACCACAGCGTTTTTTTACTTTATCTCTGCGATGTATAATCATTCCTCACTCTACGAAGGTTAGTACGCCACTGACTATAAGCATATATAAGCGCGGTATTTATAGCCTAAACAGCAGTCGAGATCAAGATGCGGTTCGAGAAACAACCTGTTAAACTTCCGATCGCGAATATAGACACCCTAGTTCAGTGTCTGAAGCAGAAGAAGGTGAAACCTCACGGCAGTCTGCTGTCAGACAGCATTCGTGCCGTTTTTTGTGGATCATCCAATTGTGGTAAAACAAATGCACTGCTTTCTCTAATTTAAATCCAAATGGTCTCAGATTTAAAAATATTTACCTCTACTCGAAATCTCATCAGCAGCCTAAGTATAAATTCTTGGAAAAAGTACTCAGTGACGTAGATGGCGTTGAGTACTTAGAGCATTCTTTTGCATGGAAAGACATGTAAATTTTAATAGTTTCTATCGTTGTCAAACAGATGCTCAAGTCCCTAAACAATTAGTTAGAGACAATACCAATTTATTCGTTCTTTTTAGGTAAGATGAGACAAATGTCAAACATATTTATGATGATCATGTAAATACAGATACGACGTACACCAAGTTTCGAGATTTGTGCTCAACATGCTGGTACACTGACAAATATGGATTTATAGTTATTGATAAAGATAGGAATTTAAATAAGGATATATATAGAACAGGATTTGACTGCTTTGTTATTTTATAAATATAAGAGATTGTACTAGAATAAAGTTAGTATTGTTTGAGACATCGAAGTACCAACATGTTTCACAAAGAGAAAGACGTATTCCGTCAAGTAGCAAAAGCTAGTGATGCAATTCGACGGAAACATCGTACACTCTTCGGTGGATCGAGGGCTTATAGATCGAGGGCCATCTTCATGGTCATTCACGCTTCACTGATTTTGTCCCCCGACCCTCAGCGTCCCGCGACGACGCCATCGCTCGGGCGATGTCATGAATTTAAGAAGGAAATTAAAAAAGATGATGAAAATGATGATGATGAAGAAAATGATGATATATCTTTTACGACTGCTGATGGGGATGATAGAGAGCATAATACAACTATGGTTCAGGAAGATGATGATGATGAACTTACTCAAAATTATAAAAAACTTACAAACACTTCCTCTTTTTGTTAAATCGCAATAGGAAACAATGTTTGGATATGATCTATGGAGTCCGTAAGCTTAAGGGGGTTAGTCCCTCTAGAGCCCAAAAAGAAGTGCTCTTTGAGAATTTTTTTTTCAAATAAAAAAACAGTATAGACAATTGATCTTCCAGGGATATTTTCATCAACTTTTGAACAAAGCTGGAAAAAAATCACACCAAAATATTCCAAAATGGCGGAGTAAACCATGGTGCACTGGAATGTCTCGCCGTCGAAGTAGTAAAACGGCATACACGATAGCGTGCGGAATTCATAACGGAAACAGAAATAATTGTCATTTTCTTAATTTCGATACTTTTTTATATATCCACTGGGATGATCCTAATGAGTTAGTCGATCGTCTTTAACTGCTCATGAGGTCTCAAGCAGCTGGAAATCCTAGTCACAATAATGAAATTATCTCCATCATTGAGGAATCACGAGAGGCGCAAATCATTTATTAGGAGAGTTCAGCTGACTATAGCATCAGTATTAAAATGAGCATTGAAGTGTTCGGACATCCTCTGAACCGAGCTGTTTCAGTAAGTCGTGGACCTGCTTGAGCTCCTGGCGATCGTTTGGAGGTTACATCAGATGGTAATTACGATATTGATAAAAAAAAAGACTCTGTAACGTTAAAGACGCTGAAGAACAATACGACGCAGTCAATTTGAGACTTGTACAGCGTACTACATGAAGTTACGTCATCTGTACCTAATGAAATTGATAATAATCATATTATGATGCAAATTATTGAAGAAAGAATCAACGATAAAATTAAGAATTTACAAATCGATGCATAACAAGAGTTATCACTTCGCAACGCTGAACTCATTGCTCAATTGGACGCGCGACTGAACGTACTAGAAAATGGACTCATAGAAACTGACAGTAGTCACAGAGCTGCATTTGGTTAAAATGATCCCATATTTCCAAGTGAATAAAGGTTTCAAGTACTTGCTTACTGTTATAGATATATTTTCAAAATACGTCTGGGCTATTCCAGTGAAAAGCAAGACTGAAAAAGATATTACTGCTGCAATGCAATTTATACGTGTTCAAGGTCGAATCCCTCAGAAATTACATACCGATAAGGGGAAAGAATTTTACAACTCACAATTTGAGAGCTTAATGCAATCATACAACATTAAACTGTATTCAACTTATAGCAATCTAAAAGCATTAATCATTGAACGATTTAATCGAACACTCAAGAACATGATGTGGCCTCAATTTAGTTTACATGGAAACTATAAGTAGGTTACCTTGCCCACCCTCATTTCCAAGTATAACGATACGAAACATCGAACCATTGGCACGAAACCTAAGGATGTCACCGCTGATGATGAGGAAGAATTGATGCAACGTTTCTATGAACAAAGACCCATGGGACGAATAAAATTCAAAGTTGCTGATAAAGTTCGAGTGAGCAAACTGAAAAACGTTTTTGAAAAGGGATACACTGCGAACTGGTCCACAGAAATATACACTGCAGACCAAGTCATGTCAACCACACCAGTTACGTATAAGCTCAAGAACTATCACAATTGCTGGTGGCTTCTATCAAGAAGAGCTCCTCAAGTTCAAGTACCCTGACATTTACCTCATAGGGAAGGTTCTCAAGAAACGTGATAACAAAGTCTGTGTAAAATGCCTTGGATTTGATTCTTCACACAATAGTTGGATAAATAAGTCAGACATGTAATTTAACGTTAAAGTATTGTTAAGTTATAGCTAAAGTACATTTCAGTTAGTTAAAGTTAGTTAAAGTTAGATAAGGTATAGTTAAAATATAGTTAAGATATAGCTAAAGTAAAGTTAAAGTATAGCTAAGTTATAGTTAATTTCACATTAAACTATAGTTAAATTAACTTTAAACTATAGTTACTTTAACATTAAACTAATACTAAGCTTATGTACCAACTAGATGTAAGGCTTTTTGAAAAAAAAGAAGACTATATGTGCAAATAATGTTGTTGTTTATTCCAATACCATCAATATATGTACAAAGTTAGCTTATAATCTATACACACACTCATTCCCTATTTACAATTTATTCGCTATCCACATCCATTTTCTAACCTTCTAATTCCTTAATTCTATAGTGTTCCCATGCCAGAGAATCGGTACTACTTGGTAATAGGAACCTCTTGTCGTCGAAAGGACTTAGTGCTACTTTACATTGTTTTAATGTTTCGCCGTTGTGTAATCGTGACCTAATTACATATTGTGCCCTATTCTGCGTTTTGATATTTTGTACGCAGATTCTTGACTACTCCAGCCTTTACGCCTTTCCCTTTCTTTACAAAATCTTGGCCGTCGACTCGCACGCTTTACATTTTACTCCGCAAGCCAACAAACTCTGTTAAGATTTTACCGTTACATTTATCTTTCATAAGACCTAAAATCTTTTTGTTGACTTGCCGAATATCGAAGATGTTATTCGAAGGGTAATCAGACGTGTCGAACTTGCGGATATCTTCTTTTATGTCCGCGTAAATATTTGGACATTTAACCCCATAAATAAAGCTATGTCTGTATACAGCATTTTAAGGTCACTACCGTACTTTGGCGACATGTAGCCATAATGAAAGTCGCACATCAAAGTCTTGGAAATATCCAGCACACGAAGCCCTACGTATATCGGTTTATTAAACAAAAACCTCGGTCTTTCTCCATTCCACAGCTACGAGATCTTCACTGAAGATTGTGCGGCTGTGAAAGTTGGGTTTTGATACGAGGGCTTCTGCACCGTACCTACCCTCCCACTTTGTGACTAGTTTGATGTCTACATGTTTGCGCACTTCTCAATTGTTTTGCTATATACTACGTTGTTTATTAATTTAAAAAGGTTCTTTTCAAATTCATTACGAGTATTTGACAAAAAGGCAAATCATTATGAGCATCGTGAAGCTCTTGCGGGTATTCTAAGTATACATCCAAAATATAGCCAACAGGTGAATCATCGGGAACATTAAAGGTAATATCTACATTTGGAACCCACTCGAAACCAGCATAGGGAAGCCAATTGCCCAACCATACAGGTTGTTGGCGTCAAAGAAGACCAAATAAATGATCTCACCATTCTCATTGCAAACTTCCATGTACGGGTTATTTGCTTTGGTATAGCGGTTAGAGCATTGGCTTACTCCACCCCAAATACCTAGCTCAATAAACATGAGTTTAACAATGTCAGTGAGGAGTTCTAACTTTATTTTGGTATACTTTAACATGGCATCCCAAGTCAAACCAGGTGTCGTATAATAGTGTGCTGGATCTAGACCGTACGCTTTCACACACTATTCTCGGAAATTTATTAAGATATCCGCAAGTAACAACACGTCTGTTTTCATGTACAAGTCAACGTACTCGCAAAGTTTTTACAGATAAACTCAGACCATACGTGTTGCGCTTGCGCATAGTCTTCGTCGGAGATTTTCGTATCATTTAGAGTACCATAAAATTGTTCTCTCGGCGGCAATTGTGTCTCCAATAGTTTCGCTCTCGAGTCTAAGTACTTACACCTTTACGTGTAAGCAATTAAATTTTTTCCCGGCTTGGATTGGAGAACACGGAATTTACGATTTTCGGTACAAATTTCGCGAATTATAAAGTACACGTCATAGCCACTGAGATTGTGGAACACTACAGGTATAATGTGAAAATCTTGATAATTTATATTACAATCTTAATGGGCCGGCCCTCTATATTTACCCGTTAAATGGAAGTGATCGAGAACTTTTGTCTCACCCGGTGCTATTTTCTTCTCTCAATTATGGCACACAGTCGCTTCCCTGAAGGCAGACTTTTGCTTACGAGTAAGATCATCCATAGGAATTGGGTATAGGAAGATGGTTTCAATTTCTACAGCCAATTGCTCAAATTCCTTAGCGAACCACTTCGTAGGGTCTGCATCTTCAGGGCAGGAATGATAGCCAGACAGAGAATCATCATAGCTGCATTTTAAATAATATCCAATACTGAAGATTTCATGGTGCTGGAAAACTTCAGTATAGGATTTATTTTCCTGCAGTTTCTCAGCCGGTTTAAGCAAACAATCACAGTCTGCATAGACTATAAATGGGACCTTTTCTTTATTGTTGTAATTTTTAAATTCTACAAAGTTCTTGCTGGGTTTGGGTAGATTAATTTTGTAATGGTTTAGGGTCTTACAGTCTTCTTCCTAGTTGGACAATTTTTCTTCACTCATAAAATAGTGGGAACATCTATCGCGAATGCATTTTTTCCTTTTGTCTTTCGATAGTTGCCTACTAACTAGTCTAGAGAGATCTTTTATCCATACACAGTAAAAGTTATAAAAATCTTGATCGTCATTTTCGTCGTCGTCATCATCATCAAGACATTTGTCAATGTAATGGTCTTGAACATGAAGAAGGTTAACATGTTGTTCCCTCTTTTCAGATGTTATATGTAGAGGGACAACAGTATAATTAAACTTTCGTCTGTTCAGACCATACACGTTTACAGAGATATTATTTAATTTTTCGAATTTTGGTATATCTTTCAGAGTTACAGGACGGTTTATTTCACTAAAATCTAATTTATCTTTATACTGCGTATAGTTAGAAACACGATCCACATATTGTGAGGCTTGACACAACGCCGATAACACTGCCCATTTGAAACATTCGTTGTCATTATTTTGTACATTGACACAAGACTGTTTCTTCTTAATTGGTAGCGGTAAATCGATTTAAAAACAAGCTTGCATAGGGTTGTATTTGTTAATGTTAATTTCTAATTTCATAATCGAGTGTAATTTCTATTCAAAATCGGTTTCATGGGAATCTTCAAGTTTCTTTAGGATTGGCTGTTTTCCTTTATCATTGAACCAATCATCTAATACGGTTGTCGAATAAATTTCTTTTACCTTAGACTTAAATGTTTTCAGTTCTGCGTTTTCATCGCCGTTGACAACTCTTTTAAACTTAGCAACTAATTCGGCGTACACTTTTATCGCTCCAAACTTATTTAATGCGTTTATCATGCGCTTTTAAATATAACGAAAGCATCATCAAAGAACGCATTAATATCCTTATGAACTATATTTACAATTAATCCTGTTTGGAGTTTGGAGTCGACGCTTAAACGCTGCGTCACAATCAGCCCATCTTACACGATCAGTAAGAGGATCTCTCACACCTTCACCATGTACTAGTAACGCATCAAGGTGGACACGCAAACATATAATTTGTTCGATGTTATTTACAGATTTTTTTCGCTCAGCCGACGATATACATATTTCTCAATGTAAACTATTTACACTTCTTAAAATATTATCACACTTATTTATCCATCGTTGGATAAAGGTGAGTACTACATATTTTCCCCTCCAGGTCTGAAGCACGTCCACAGTCTTCTCGATATTAGAGATGAGCTTAGCCCATTCGTCAAGCAGCGTTGAAGTCTCCGTCTTGTTGTTCTTCGTACTGCCGATCACCTAGGGAGATGAAGGAATGGTTAAACTTCAATTATTTACCAGCTTTTATAGACCAATAGCCCCATCACCACCGTTACCCCCACTCCAAGTCAGAGTCGGCGCAAAGCAAAATGCAAAAGGCCATGCACTAAAACTACAAGCAAAAAGCCATGCACTAATACAACCATGCACTATAAGTATAAAAGCCATGCACAAAAACTACCATACACTATAAGTAAATAAGCCGTGCAAATTATCATGCACTAAAAGCAAAAGCCATGCACTAATACTACAAGCAAAAAGACATGCAAAATTATCATCCAAATTTAGATTATGCACTTACCTTGGATTCTTTCCGGACCTGGTATATCGTCTTCCATATCGCTCGATGAGACTTGCATCAAGCGATGCGACGGAATGATCAGCCTGCGTTTCTGCGGGTGCTTTAAAGAACGCTGCCCCCACTTGGCAGTCTGGACAACTCGAATGTCACGGATGTCCAAATTCGTGATATCGTGTCATAATATCAAGACAAGGCTTTTATTAAGCAGGCTAAGTATTAAAACCTTCGCCGTCGCAACCTTCAATTCAAGGTTTGCGACAAGGTCAAGAAATCATCACATGTGCTGTCGAGTAAAAAGGGGAATACTGCGGCTAAGTTAACTCCCCCCTTTTAAAGCCCTTTTATTGTCACGAAGGTTCTAGCGCCTAACATTCACAAGTTAGCGTCTACTGATGGCTGGTTGGCTGGGAAATATCATGCCTCCCACCTACAGAGGTACATTGACGGAAAGGATGATAACCCCATTGACCCGGAGCGTTAAGCTCTTTAAAGGGGTCAAACTCCAACATCTGCCTGCTATTATGGCAGTGACCCACTGACCTCCATTAGTGGACCTTGCTGACACAGCTAGTCACGTAAACTTGAAGTTTTACGTTTTTCTTTGAACATGTGATTTCTGACATAGATGGTTGGACGAGCGAGCCGAGAGAACCCTTATTTAAATTCCCTTCTAGTGTAAACCATGCGAATTGGATCCTTGGATGACCCCCTGGGTCACCTCTTGCCGGAGGAAGTTGTAACGCCGTATTTTCTTATCGGCGTTACATATCAAAAATTTAGTTTGATTTTATACTATTTTAAAATTAAGATAAAGCACCAGGCTAAAATAATTTTTAGTGCTGCAAACTCGAGTTGACAGGTGGGTGATTATACCCAGAGAACCTGTCAACTGTGTACATCACTTTTCTCTACTCTTAGATTATTAGCTTAACTGGCAGGTCGGGTGTATTGTGCTATACGACCTGTCAAAGGTGGGGAAAACTCTCTTTATTTAAATATCCTTTTCGTTTAGAGGTTAGGTCTCCAGGTTCGCGTTCGCATACCATCCAGAGTCAGAATTACACACACTTGCTATAACACTGACTCAATCCATTATTTTCATGGTCAATCACTGGGGATGAGAGTCTTTGACTCTCATCAAGACGATGGCCAGGTTTCAAGCGGCTGTCAGCAAGGTGGTGTTACTGCCACCAAAACGAACTTGCCACTCGCTGACGTCGAGGGCTGACACTCGTTCGTCGTTGGAGGATCTCACCCACGCATACACCATGGATGTGACTCCCATAGTGTTCAAGAACGTGGGTGAAATACCAGAAACCAAATTCTACGTGGATGCACCGACGTTCGAACTATCATCGAGATCAGCAGACGACAGGCCGTAGTCTTGGCTAAGTATGGCTCGACATTACCGCTCCGCGAAATTGTACCGACTACGAGTCTTAAAATTACGGTGTATCATTCGCGGATTGGCTTGTGAGTCGAATAACGAACGCACCGAGCGCTCCGTTAGACCCGAGAGCAAACGTTCGTGTAGCGTGGCAAAAGATGCCATTCACGTTTGGAGCTTTGTGACAGCAAGTCTTTTTACATTTTCAGGGATTCTTCCTTGTGATAATTTTTGAGAAGGTTGCACTCCTGTGGCAGAGGTTGCTACCGTGGTGGACGGCAGCTGTGTCTTCAAGGTACGGATTCTCATGGTTTGTTCTCTCTGATCCGAAATTAAACTTGTCTGACACGCTCCTAAAGCGGGGATTGCATTTGCAATCTCACTCTCGTGTCGCCCGTGGGTCATCCAGTCATTTCTATAGAATTTAAAAGTGTAATTTTCTGCTAAATTCGAGTCAGTGGGCTAACTTGCATGGGGTGGTGTAACTGATTTACTCAATATAATTGATGGCGACAATTAGCGTCGTTCGTGTCAGCGTGGCGTGACGCCATGTTGCGGTAACCATTTCCTTTTTACAGCTTAGCTTGGATGTTCTCTTCTAAACTCCGGTATTGTTTTGAATTCAAACTCGTTTAAGCGAAACTAAATTTAGAATGAAATCAGACGTCAGATTTTCGATATATTTTATTTTGAATTATGAACATAAGATTTGATTTTACCGCAATAAATGGCCAAATTCTTATTACCGTAAGAAAGAATAAAGTATTGGAATTTTGGGCCTGCTCTCCGATTTCGTCAAAACTGACGGTGTTGTGCAGAAATTTTCAGTAGGGTAGGGCACCGAGCTCTTCAGCTAACTGTCGGTGCTCAGAAGAAGAATTTTGGATTGTGTCGTCTAACTCTCTAACTGCCTGGTTTATATACGCAATTAGAAGAATTTTCAGTCTATCTTCTAAACGTCTGACGAGTTTTAGGCAATTAAAATATGTAAACACCTGTGCATTAAACGCATATTAAATGGCTATCTAACATATATTTATTTATTTTTTACATTCATCCAATTAATAAAATATACTTTTACAAAATATTGAGAACACTAATGTTCTGCTTTCTAAATTTGAATTAGTAGAATCTGTCATCGTTAGCTATATTCTCGCTATAGAATTAGTATTTTTGCCTTAGAGTAACTAATTGAATAAGTCATTGTGGGCAAAACTGCTAATTCTACAGCCATACTTTTGTTGTTCTACGTGGCAATCTTCTAATTGACTAAAACGCGACATGCGTTCAGACCGACTGCTTGATTCTTCTAAATGCCTTCTGAATGACATATATAAATGACTGTGATTGTTCTCAACTTTAGCAGCTAAACATTTTTATATTTCCCGTTAATTTTTAGAGTCGTATAATTTTTTTGTTTAGAAATATTAACTATTGAAATTTCTCGCTTTCGTTAACTTCAACGTGTCTTTAGCATTATTTCTCCGGAATATTGTAGAGCCTATGATAATATTTTTATGATTGAATTATTGGTTTAGTTGCAATCATCAAAAGATTAACTGAAATATTTTTTCCTCTTTCTTGTTAAACAAAAATGCAATTTAACATGTAAGGGTGGAATATAATTTTATTTTTTATTGAAGTTGGAGTTTTCTTATAAAAATTCTTGCATTAATTCACAACCTGCACCTGGTCCCAAATGTCAATAAAGATCATAGCTGGCAACAAAGTGCCCTAATACTGGTGAAAAAATTGATCTACAAAAATTTTAACTCGATTTTAAGGGACTTTGTGAGTAGTACTAACAAAATTTTATTACTATATTATTTTTACTATTTTCTAGATCATTGTATCCATTATTAAATTAAACCTATACCAATTTTGATCATCCCAAGACAAATTTTAGATACGTATAATCGTAAGAATCCTCAGATTTTGAATTTTTAACTTTCAAATCGCTAACTATAAAATTGAGAAAATTTTTATTTTTTTGCCAATCCTCTTACTTCTAACCGTCTGCAAAAAGGAAGGACCCCCATTGCGGGATAAATGAGACCGGTGATCCCAGCATACTACTTTGCTTTCTTTAATTTCGAAATAAATGCAGAATATTGCAGCACAATTTGACTGTATTTTTGCTGAAAACTATGCATCTTCTCATTTTGGTATAATTTCCCATTTATGCATCCATGACGAATATTTATAGGAATAAACACGATATTATGTACAAAGAATTGCAACGCAACTTTTCACATTTTATCTTGACATTTTATATTCAATGACATTTTATCTTATCTGGGTTAAAGCTAGAATGTACTGTTAAACTGAATTTAAGTTACGATACAGGTTAATTTTTTAGTGACTAGGTCACTGCAAAAGTTACTGCAACTGGAACTTTTTCAGAAATTTCGTCACTTTTGTAACGAGTTACTCCATAACACTGGCAGAGCAAGAATATACCAGAGAAAGAAATTGATTTTGCCGACAGAGAGTCACGCCATATCATGAACATAGGAATAGAGGGGACTAGGTATGCCATAGCAACTTAGACGAGGGAGGCTGAAGAAATGACCGAGGGGGACCGCCACCTTTGTTGTGCCCTTGTTTGCGGTTAGCTCGCTATTTAACTTTGAATTTCTTTTAAATACAAGAAATAAAATTAATGTGATTTAAAAATTAAATGGAGGAAAAGATGAATTTGATAGAAACCGTAAAATTTTATTATTTGGGAGTGGAAAAAGCAAAATAATGAAGGTGAATATAATTTTAAAACTTCAAATTGTCCAAAATACCCTCACTTGTAAGTGAAGCTTCAGAGAATCTTTTTGATAAGTACTTGCCTTCAGTAGAATTTCTTTCTTTTAAGGCTCGTCTGAAAATTTTCTTTGCCTTTTGGCAAATTAGAATTGCATCTTCAGACGGATAAATGAAACCTCCATGGGTTTATAATCTAATATGTTGCTGCGAAAATTTCCGACTTATGATTTTTAACATCTGCTTTGAAACGTGCTTTCGTCGAGTCTTGTAGGATAGTATTTACTACTCTTGAACTCTAGCCTCTAGCCTTTCGAATTTATGATTATTATCAGTTATTGCTCTCCAGATGAAAATATAAAAAAATATCGAGGACCGAGTCCTAATCTTTTAACAATATCAGGTATGTGCGCTCTCCCTACAGGCCCTTCAGGTCCTCATTTAGCTAAACCTTAATGTACCGGAATTTGCTAACTCATAAAACGCTACAATATTATCTAAACGTCTTCGAGAATTTTTGCCTCTTTCCGTATTCATCGGATTTTGTACACGCCTTCGTACCCGGGGTTTTCGCCTCCGTCCTAAAAATTATGCGGACTTTCGACTCTAGCTATCACTGACCTACGTCTGGGATCATTTTTCATTCTATCACTAGACACCAACGAGCAATGTTTAAATATCCGAACTCCCACTCTTTTCAATAAAGTATTGTTAAAATGTTACCTTCCTCATTTTATTCAACTACCTTACAACACAACATAATAAGTTGTGCGAATTTATCATTTTCCAGACTTTTATTTCTCAAAGCACATACACAGAGATCGCAATGCAATTTATTGCAGAGACTCCTTAATACAAATCCTCCAATGTATGTGACAATGTTTTCAACAAAATCATTTAATTTGTAGATTTCCTGTAAAGTACTTTCATCTTCAGCAATATTTCCTAATGCATTAAATGTGAAAACATCATTATCATCAAGAAATCGCCAAGGCGCACGGGAAACATTAATTATATTCTCCGAATCGACACGCTTTTTCGTAGAAGAAACGTGGAGAATAGACACACTGTATAATGGAATGCAATTCCATTTGCCATCTGCTCTCAATTCACTGTGAACTAAAATTTTTTTGTATATTGTTTGAAACTGAGCAGCACTAGAATTGTTGTTACTGCCGCCATGAGATCGCACACATGAAAATAATATTTCTATGTGACCTTCGCTCAATTTGTAAGCTGGTAGGTGTTTTAAAAGATGTTCTTCTTCACAGAACTTATCAATCGTCATTTGGAAGCTTTTAATGCAGGTAAAAAAACCACAGAAACCTGTCTTACGTCGTGTTGCGACAATGGGGATTCCATCTATAGTTTTGAGGTTTTCTATGTAAGATTTGTATTTTTAAAAATTTTCAATAAAAAGATCTTTATGACGTCCGCCATGGCTTTTTTTAATCGAATTTGATGCATTTTTCTGGAGTTCAACATGTCAAATAAATTATTAAATGTTCGCAGAAAGCGAATTGTGTCGGTGGAATTTTTAAAGTGAGGCAACTTTAAAATATCTCGACAAAATTTTAAAGCACACGCCACTGATTCACTGAACAACTACGCAGCAAATTGTACTTTCATTTTCTGCTGTTTGTAATTAATATGAATATTTCGTAATTTATTTCCTAAATGTAAACCTTCTTGGACCTGTAAATCATTCAAAGTTTCCAAAAATTCCCAGGATATGGTTTCGCCGTCTTGATGAACAAGCACCTTATAATCGCAAAATATATTGCGAACCAATTTCAGCATGTGGCATGGATCAGGAAAAATCATGACTTTCTCTTTCGTCACTGGATGTGGAAAGTGGGCCTGAAAATATAATTTATCGTTTAAAGTGCCTGAAAGATGCTTCATTACAGCAGCATTTGTGGAAGTACCATCAAATGTTACAGAGCTTCTTTTCACACCATCTTCATGCAATTTTGTCAGTTATTGAAAAATCAGAGAACTCTTTTCTTCAGCCTTCATGCCATTAATTAGGAAGTACCCAGTAGGAATTTTCCATCCTTGATTAATACAAAAAAAATTAAATACATGAGCTTCATTCGCCAAAGCCTCATTATCTACTGTGGTTTTTGGCCCTAAGTTAACGTAACCCACACGTTTCCCATCAATCGTTCTAGTTAGCATTTGCCGAATATGAATTTAATCAAAGATATAGGAACAAACTAATTTATAATTACGTTTCTCTACACGCTTTCTAATGGTTTCTAAAGCCTTCGTATTAAAACAGGGCTCACCATCGTTTGAAACTATTTGCTAAGAATGCGAGGATGCGGCAAGCTAGAATAAAAACTACTCCGAATATAATTATAGGCTTTAGGAGAATAGTAGTATAAAATCACGGCAAAACTTCTTCATTCTGGATCATACATTCTAGATATAGTTTGCTTATTATCTTTTTTTAAAGTACGTTTAAAGATTGCTTCACAATTCCTACCTAATGTACCTAGTATGTCCAACTGCTATTCATGCAGAAACTTCTTCATTCACAAAGACTGAATAACTATCTTCATTGTAGCTATTCGTTTATCTCTTCGTTTGTTGCCGTGCTGCAATATTTTAATTTTGTGGGCATAACGTAGTTTAATTCCTTTAGTTCCTTTCTCAATATTACTTTCGTTAGAGACTTGAGCGTTATACTCGGTGAAACAGTTGTCTCTTTGTCGCTATATTTACATTTCTTGCTTTCTGAAGTTGTAGATATATTTTTATCCGTTTCTGAAAAGACATATTTGAGATCATAATCAAAAAACCATTATTAAAATAAACAAATACAAAATCTACTACTGCTAGTTACGTGTCGATATTTCCCTTGTCAATTTTTCTTCTCCAACTTCCATTATGTTATTTTTGATTCTGGAAGGTTTAGATGTACCAATCGTCTCTTCTGTAAAATGTACAGTAAAAATTCTCGTATAATTCGTTATAGAGTACACATTGATTCCCAATATCTCCTCCCAAAATTCTTTTTTTTTCTCTGGAATTCTAAAAGTGCATGTAAAAATATTAAAAATGTCTTCTCTAGTTCATACTATTTCACAAAGGAATAAAAGTGCTCCGAAATTTTAGTGCATACACTAAAATGAAAAAAAATTATCTTTTTTGGAGCACTTCTTTTTCGTCATATTTCGTCAAATTTACTTTGCATTTCTGCATTTGATCGAGATGTAAGTACTTTAATTTTTTGTTTGTTTCTTAAAATATGGAAGTGTAGCCTACGCATATTTTTATTATGTTTATGCTTTTTTTACTTACTTGTAAAAAGGTTATGTTGACTGCTTTCACTTTTCTCGATTGATTAGATCGATTATTATTACAACCGGATACTATGCAAGTAACCATTCTTATAAAATTATATCACTGCTGCAGTAATTTAAGAAGAAATACAATAAAATTACAACATCTAAACTATGAAACCCATAAAACAATGGACATTGCCATGCTTGATATGGGCAGGAAGTAAGGGCACAACAAAGATGGCGGATATCTCTCCCCTTGGATTTAATCCCCCGTTGACATGCAAGGTCCACTCTATTCCTATATCCATGCGTCATATTAAAATACTTAATGGAATTTTTTGTCTTGAACTTTATAGAAAATTTATATCTTAAGTAAATTACAGAACTTATCTTTAAAATTTGCATAATCTGTTTAAGATTCGATGGAGGATGATAAGGCAGATCGCGCAAAGGCTAAGCCGCGTTATGCAATTTTTAGCTGTTACAGCAAAAAAGGCAACAAGGCAGTAATTTATTGGTTTTTTTAACTATATACAAGGGCGTAACGTAAAGTATAAATTTCAGAAAATAAAAGACCCTGGGATTCTATTCTTTTCCTTTTTACCTTAAAACTATAAAGCAACTGTGTAAAATGATACTCAGTAGATAAAAAAAAATCTGACTAATTAAGTCAAAATTGCTTGGAAAATCCAAAATCACTACGTTTTCCTTGATTTACTTCAAAATTATTAGTTGTATTGGAAAAATGTTTAAATAGAAGTTGTAGATCTCTGAAATACATTTTTTTTGTCAAATTAATTTTTTTGCATTGAACTAGCAGTACCCTAGGATATTTTCTTGTCTGAAATTTGGATTTCACGCTACGCCCTACTGTGGATTGTGTATTTCTATATTTTTGGAATAATTCTTCTGGTTATATTTTCTCATACATACATGTAAATGCCATTTTCGATTATTGTAGAGCGAGATGAATTAATTCAAGGTGTCTAGCGATTAACTAACTAATTGGACCTTTCACACGAAAAAAATTCATATAAAATTGACAAAAGATCGAAATTGAAAAATATGGATATAAACGTGTACATTATTTTAGATAACTTATCATTTCTCACGAAATTATAAAAAAATTAGCATTTTTTCCCTATCTTAAACATTAAATTATACACTTTTGCAAAAATAAAAGGTTATATTCATTTTTATTTTCGAAATTTATTTTTTTCCTCTTTTCAAATAGCCGTAAATAAAGAGAAAATAAGTGGAGTTTGCCATTAAATTAAAAAATTCCCGATCTGAAATAAAATTCCCAGGGCTTTCCCGGTTTTCTCCCGGTGAAACCAAATTCCTGGGTTCTTCCCAATTTCTCCCGATTTCCCGGTCTGCTAGACACCCCGTAATTGCTATTAGAGTAAGGTGGTCTAATATAAAACCCCTAACGTTTTTAAGTCTAGAATTTTATAAAATGTTCTGGTAAATTTAAAAAAAAAATAATTTTAGGTGCCTTAACTAATGCCTTATGAGATTCTATATTTCCAAGCAAATTAGTGAACGTAATTAATTTCATAAAAAGTGTACTTTGTCGAATTTAAAAGAAGACTGTTTTAAGAGGATCCCTGATAGTTAAAAGCTTTTTAGAAAATAATATTACAGAGTGCATAAAAGGTTATTTTTATATATAAATAATAAAAAACTTATAAATAATAAAAAATAAAAAATAATAAAAAATAATTTTAAAAAAATAAAAAAACTCTTAATCCTCGTTGTAGTTTTATAAGATTCCATTTAAAATTATTAAACTTCACATAAATAACAGTAATTCTATGAGATATTTTGACTGGCAGTGAGTCGTTTTGAAAATGGACCACTGCGGCTTGAATTTTCTTTTAGGATATTTTGTTCCACCCACGTCTAATAGTTGACTTAAGTAATTCAACAGATTTATGTTTTTTACACAAGCATTTATCTCAAGTATATCCCAAACGGAGTATTCAAGGAAGTTCAAATCGGGTGAGAATGGAAACTGTTCTTTGAAACTGCTGAATTCGTCAAAATTCTTAGATATACAGTTCTTAATGTTTCGGGCTCGATGTGAAGATACTGAGCCCTGCTGGAATATCCATGAACGATTTTAAGTAGTAATGCATTTCGAGACTTTTCGGGACAAATTCGAGATTTCCTCGAAAAATAAAAATATAATATCTATGAGATATTATATTATATTATAAAATATTTATTATATTATAAAAAAATAATATCTATGAGATATATTTTGACTGGCAGTGAGTCGTTTTGAAAATGGACCACTGCGGCTTGAATTTTCTTTTAGGATATTTTGTTCCACCCACGTCTAATAGTTGACTTAAGTAATTCAACAGATTTATGTTTTTTACACAAGCATTTATCTCAAGTATATCCCAAACGGAGTATTCAAGGAAGTTCAAATCGGGTGAGAATGGAAACTGTTCTTTGAAACTGCTGAATTCGTCAAAATTCTTAGATATACAGTTCTTAATGTTTCGGGCTCGATGTGAAGATACTGAGCCCTGCTGGAATATCCATGAACGATTTTAAGTAGTAATGCATTTCGAGACTTTTCGAGACAAATTCGAGATTTCCTCGAAAAATGGCCAGATGAGTACAAAATTGAACAGAGACCGAGAATCTCGAATAAAAAATTCGAGAATCTCGACTCGCCATCTCAAATTTTTTCATTTCAGATTCGCGATCTCCATTCAATTTTGATCTCATCTGATCATATTTCGAGAAAATCTCGAACTTGTCTCGAAAAATCTCGAAATGTATCACTAATTTTGAGTATTTTTCAGTATTTATGGAAGTACAATAGGTCGAATCAATAGACTCAGAACCTTCACATCGAGCCCAAATTACTAAAAACTGGATATCTGACGATTTTAACGAACTCATCGGTTCCAAAGAATGGCCGCCATTCTCACCCGATATGAACTCCCTTGACTACTCTGAGATAAAAGCTTGTGCAACAAAACATAAGTCTGTTGAATCACTTAAGTCAACTCTTAGACGGGAGTGGGACAAAATATCCTCAAAAACACTGCAAGCTACAGTGGTCAGTTTCCAAAACGACTCACTTGGCTGTTCTATACAACTTAATGAACTTTTTTCTCCGTGTACGTTTGGGGGTATAGTTTAATTGTGTTAATTTCATGAAGAGAGTGTCATCAAATAAATTTACTTCCTCATAAAAGAAGTAATAATTATCTCGATTTTATATAGAAACTTCAATGAAAATCTAAATGGGGAAATTATTTCACATAATTTATTAATAAAATATTTAATGAATCCCAAAATTGCAAAACTTTTTCTGATATGAACGTAAAAAACGTAATTTTATCTATTATAACTATAGTTAGCCATAAAAGGTTTTTGTATATGTAATAAGTGAGTCGATTCGTCTCATCAAAAGGGACAAATTTGGTACTTACGAAATTTTTATATTCTCAAAATTGAAAAAAAATTTTACTTATAAACAAAAATAATTTTAATTCAAATTTACTGTTTGTTATATCAAGATATTTAATCACTCTAACTCAAGCTTGTTCGTTAGAAAAAGATATATTTCAATGCAAACTTTAAATCTAGAATGAATTTTCTTAACTGTAATCAAAATTAGAAAAAAAACATCCTAAACGAATTTTGAGAAAAATATAAAATAAAAAAAATTCTTATCAGATCCGGCTCAAAACCTAATGAATTATGGGCATTGCCTTAGCTCAAGTCGTTTGCGAGGTTTCATTCAAAAGACATTGTTTTTCTTACTCTGTAGATGTAGAAGTAGTATTTTCATACATTTATGAAAAAAAATATCGGGTGTAACTCGTCAGGAATTGGTCTTTCGTAACTCGCGCAGCAAACTTCACACTCGTTAGAAAAGACTAACTTTCCTCCCTAGTGACACAATCTACGTACTATTTTTGCACTGGATAAAGCACATTCACCTGGGTCACGGACACAGTATTAAAGTGGTACATGGGACATAATTATAGGTCAGACGGACCACTCCGAGTTTGTCAAATACTTGGCGCAGTCAATGTGAATACGATGTACGCTTAAACATCGTTGTGTTAAAGTAACTTCAGGATTACGTCCAACTCTTAATAGATCTCCAAGGAAAAGTCTTACTCCGTTAAAGAAGAAGGAGGTTGAATGTGATTTTTAAAGTTATATTTATACTCTCGATGCACTGTAAAAAATTTTTGGTACAATTGAGTAGTAGAGTTGAGTGCAAAAAATTTTCAAGTTAAAAATTGCAGTAAAAGCTTAAAGTCTGCGAGTCATATCAGTTGCGACGTATCTGTGTCGCAGGTTAAGTACTGCGTAAAAGTGCTAAGCGACTCGTTTCGGTCGGTCTTTTAATACAAAATGCACTAAGAATGCATTAAAGGAATAGTACTTTGTGCTGTTGGCTAAATGAGCTGTTTTTGCACTCATATCTGCACAAAAAGTCACTAGAGTGTTAAAAAAGTGTGCTAAAAATCTCCATAGTCAAAAAAGTGTGCTAAAAAGTAACTATAGCATCGACATATAGATATGGACTGCTCACTCTGTAGGGAAAAACTGAAATCGGCATTAAAGAGAGAATGAAGTTGTGAGACGGAAGTACGACTCTTTCTAACCGAAGTTGATTCATCTAGAAAGAATCAGCTGATCTTACTCGACCAATTAACTTCGGTTAGAAAGAAGCGGACTTCCCTTTCACATCTACTTTCTCTCTTTACTACCGATTTCAGTTTTTCCCCACAGAGTGAGTGGTCCATATCTATATGTCGATGAACTATAGTGTGTCATAACGAAACTATGACCGATTTACACATGCACAGAATTTGTTTTCGCATACCGAACAAAAAAGCGTCACTTTGTGTACACTTTTCATGGAAAAAAACGCGGAATTTTTGTGCATGTGTTACAAAATAGTATATTATGCTACAAGAGAGAAAAGCGTTCGATTTTCGTCGAGTGTGAAAATCACACGAGGTGAAAATCGGCTTTCTCCCCAGGGCTCCCAATTTTTCTTCCCAACCCTACTGTGTATGCGTTACGATGGCTAAAGGAACATATTGCTCCAAAAGAAATGGTTCATTTCTCGTAGAACAACCTGACTATAAGAATCTTATTGGCCCCCACGACGCATGTGCAGTGATGTTTTGGAGCAAAATTGTGAGCACTGTTCAATTTTTTAAATTGTAATGAAAGGCCATACTTTGTCGGTATATGAAATTATGCAAAAGGACCTAATGACAATCAATAACTGTAGGAACTCCTATTTCTAAAAAGGCCGGGCCTCTTTATAGTACTTCCTGACAGAGGAAAGTAATTACTTTATTCGTGAGGCTAATAAAGGACCTAATGACAATCAATAACTGTAGGAACTCCTATTTCTAAAAATGCCAGGCCTCTTTATAGTACTTCCTGACAGAGGAAAGTAATTACTTTATTCGTGAAACTAATAAAGTTATTGTTCTCTTTCCTGCCATGAAATACTATAAAGAGGCCTGACCTTTTTAGAAATAAAAGTTCCTGCAGTTGTTGGTTTTCATTTTAAAATAATAAAATGACAGCAGTTTATTAAGGCGGGCCGAAAATTTTTAATTTTTACTCATGAAATTCTAAAACTACACTACTATTCATAAAAGTATCAGACCACCTGTTTTACGTGTAATGCATAAATTCTCCTAATTGCGATAAACTACTAGATAAAATTTTTTCCGTCATATTATACAAAAGCTATCGAAATTATACGTCAAATAAAGCCCATAATGAAGAAATTTTGCTTATTCTGTAAGAAAATAATTAGTGGAATTTTTGATTTTATCTAAAATTTTGAATAACTTCAGAAATAATTAATATTTTTAATTGTTCTTAGGCTCATTTGAAAGATACATATTTAAGGAATTTCACAAATATGCAAATATGCAAAATACACAAAAAAGATGAAAAATTTCAAAAGTGTATAATTATTTATAAAAAAATATAACAAATTAGTACGTATTATATTTTAATTATTATCTAGAAAATTAATAGTAATATCGACGCCTCCACTGCAGAGGGCTCGAAGTTATTTTCACTCGGTATATAGCTTCAACTCCTATGCTTATACAGAGGACTTGGCGCGGTATACGGAGCGAAAAGTACTTGGAGACCTCTGCAGTGGAGGCGTCGATATTAACTTTTTAATTTAAATCTTTTGAGTACACACTTTTATTGAAATATTATAACTTTTTTTACCTAAGTTCAGCTTTTGGTAGAATCTAGGAAAAAAATTTGACAGAAACATTTAGAAAATGTCAATTATTTCGTAAGTTATTCAAAATTTTAGAAGAAATCGAAAATTTCACTATTTTCACAATATTTGTTTACAGAAGCATACGGCCTTTTACCTTATTCATATCCTAGACCATCTTACCATCAGTATTTTTAATTCTAATTAACTCAGTATTTCCTTTTTTTCCAGTCTTAATTCATTTCCGAAAAAATACTTTGCTATTCCCTTGGAAGTCATTTTGCATCTTACATCTTGTAGGAAAATGTTCCTTTCCCAATGAAACTTTCCATAAGTTCTCAAAACAGTTCATTTTGTCATAACTCTGCTAGAAAAGTCGGACAGGATTTGATAGAAAAAATTTCAATAAGTTTCAATCCGTTTTCTGTCCCAGAAGTGGATAACGGTGAACCTTTGAAAAGGTAATCAATTTTAATCAAACTTTTGGATAGAAATAGCTATTGATTTCTACGAATGTAAAATGGGACACTGTTCCAGTAATACCTATCCATTCCTATATGTTCTTTTGATAAAAATTCAATCCAATCTTATCATATACAGGATTGGATTTTCTTTATATTTCTGTCAAATATGTTTGATAGAAAGTCTATCATAATGAATAATCATTTCTATCCGAAATGACTCACGGTGGCTCACTGAAAAGGCAATCAATTTTAATCAATCTTTTGGATAGAAATAGCTATTGGTTACTATCAAAGCGAAATGGGACACTGTCTATCTCAGTAATTCCTATCCATTATTATAATTTCTCCTGATAAAAATTCAATCCAATCTTATTCTACATGGTATCCCAAATTTCTATCCACTTCGTTCAGACTGCTGACGGAAACTTTTTACTATTCTATCAAGAAATGCATTTCGGAATAATATCTATAAACATATGTAAGCCATTTTTTGCACCCTGTTTCAGAGACAATATAATCTTTAAATTTAAATTGTTTACAATATAACTTAGGGAATACAACGAAGACTGTAACTACACTACACAATGTACATAAACCTAACACCAATACATACACAAATACTGCCTCACTGTGCAAATAGTCGAAGTATATCGCACGCACCACGCTTGGGAGAGAAAATTTGAAGCTGACTTATATACTAACTGACAGAATTTTTTGAACACTCGGGAAATTATATTTTGCGTAATAAATTGAGATAGAAAAATTCTGACAAAGTGCAACGTTAGTAGCTTTATTTGACTGAGCCAAGGTCAATTTTGGCATTGCATTTCATTAAAAAACGTAATTATTTATTCATTATAATTCTATTATACCTTATCCGCAGATGACTTTTATCTTCTATTTGGTCTGCAATTTTTACATTTGCTATCAAACCTTATCCACTCATGACATCTATCAAATTCTATGTTTCTCATTGACTGAAATTTCTATCATGTTCATCATTCACTGAAATTTCCATCAAATTCTATCTGCTGGGAAGACTCATACTTTTCCATCATCCGTTTTGAAATAAAACTCTATCAAATCCTATCCACTCATGACTTCTATCAAATCCTATGTTCATAATTCACTGAAATTTCTATTAAATTCTATCCACTGGGAAGACTCGTACTTTTCTATCATCCTTTCTGACATAAAACTATCAAATCTTATCTACTCATGACTTCTATCAAATTCTATGCTTTTCATTCACTAATATTTCTATCAAATTCTATCCGTTGGGAAAGCTTGTACTTCTCTATCATATTTTCTGAAATAAAACTTTATCAAATCTTATTCACTAATGATATCTATCAAATCCTACGTATCCCTAATAAGTTTTAGTCGTAGATAATATACATACAATATGAATGCACGTATTTTCCTGTTTCTTTTTGTTTTTTATAAACAAGAAAACAGATAACGTTTTGGTCTTCAATATCTTTTTTGTGGATATGATTTAGATACTTTTGTATTTCAGAATGTTGCAACGATCGACTGCGAGACATGAAATTACCAAAAGAAGAGCGACAAAGTGAAATAAATAATTTGGGGTGTTACTTGAGCCAGGAAATTGGCAGTTTAAGAAAGCGTTTTACTTCCAAGTCTGTGGATGGTAAGTTCACTTGAAAGCTTTATACAAAAGAGCATAATTAGCGGAAATATGTAATTATTGGTTCCCTCAATTCTTGAAAACGTCATTTAGATTGACAAAACTTTTCTTGAGGATTTCAAAATATTATTTACCCTGAAATAAATTATCCCATATGGCATTAAGTCCTTTTTTTTAGGTTTTCGTACTAATTTTTTTTCTTGATATTACATTTAAGTAAAATATTTTTTTGTGTCTCTAGTGCATTTTATTTAAATTTTCAATTATTTTATTTATTATTTTATTCAGTGCAATTATTTAAATGTCGGTTTTAAAACAAAAAACGATATTACTAATATTTACACACTTTCTCTTTAACCACAGATTCTTCAAGTCATGATGTACACAGTTTGTCCACAGAAGAACCAATGGAGCAATAAAGGAAAGATTTCCTTCTATTCCTTCAAGAAATATAAAAAAATGTATAAGTCTAGAAATATACATAAGGTTCTATATAAAACATATGTATTGCGTACAATAATTTTGAGTTCTAGTTAAATAAACGTTGAAATTTCACGTACTGATTCTCCAAGGTTCATTTACGTTAAAGACATGAATTACTGCAAGTGTTAAATCCTTAGCGATAATTTTTTCCTCGCTTATTTTTATACATAAATATGTAAGGCTTTGTACAGTACGCAAATCCTCGTACATTTCGACGTGGAAATATGCGAGTATTTGTACACTGGATGAGTGAGTTATTAAAGTGACAAATCCATAAAATTTTCCACGTGGAAATATACGAGGATTTGTGCACGAGGTTGAATCTTCAGAACTGACACATCCACGTGGAAATATGCGAGGATTTGTGCACTGGTGGCGCGGATTATCAAAAGTGATAAATCCATGTAAATTTCCACGTGGGAATTTTTGCTGGAAGAAACAGACAAATCCTGCTGCATTTCCACGTGAAAATATGCCAGGATTTGTGCGAGTAGGTGTGAATTATCACAAGTGACAAGTCCATGCAAATTTCCACGTGAAAATATGTGAGGATTTGTACGCTGGAGTTGCAAATTATTGCAAAGTGTATTTCTTCGAGGATTTCCTCGCGGAATCCTCAAGGTTGTTTTTAACAGGGTATCGAGTCAAGTTAACTTATTTCGATTTATGAGATTCTACGAATATATTTTCTATTGTAAGTATCAGAAATACCGGTTTAGCTTAAATCTTTAAGTTTAACGGCATGCTTCAATTCAATTTTTTTTAGCTTGTAATCTCAGAACCTTTCACTTTGCTCATTTCAATAAACGATTCCATGTTCTATTTTTCAATTTAAATTCAGTGTCTCTCACAGTTATTTCTATCACATTCAAGTACGTGACCCCACAAATATCCCTCTTCGGCTGAGTTCGGATCTTAGTTTTATAAAGTTTGAACGTGTTTCTAGTCTTTTGGTTTATTTTTAAGTCACGTAATTCGGTGTGGCGAAGTGAAGTCCTTCCGGTAAATTATCACTTTGGTAATTATTAACTTTTTGCACAGAGGAAAAATTGCACATTTGGTTGTGTTGCGATATTTTTGTCCATGATAATCCCATATGGTTAGACATATCGTTACACTATAACCTCTTTTTGAATAGCTATATAAGGTTCCAAGGCCCAAAAACTTTGAGGTCCCACAACCACGGTTTGAATTTTTTTAATGTGAAAAATGTAAGGATTTATTTCTCTCAAAATGAAACAAGATTATGGGGTGAATGATGAAAAAGAATAGTAGTTTATGAGGCATGCCTGTAAGGGAAGTTTTTTGGGTTAGGATGAGGGTTTAAGTGCGAGTTGGAGAAGAGCCGAGGCGATCCGAAGGGCGAGCGCTGAAATCAGCGGCGGACTGGGTCTCTGGGCGCAAGGTGGGAGACATGCTTGGGGGCGCTTTTTCACCGCAAAAATTTTTGATAAGCAAAAAAATAGGCGGGCCGCACGACAGGTTATTAGATTTATTGCACCCCCCCCCCTCTATACACACAGACACATCGATTTGGTGCATTTTCTGTTTATTCTTAGAACTTCTTACATTTCTTTCAAACAAGTAATATGGGTTTCCAACATATCGTAACACTAAAATATTATAAATGTAATAATTTGTACATTTCTTTGGACTTTGCTGCCAGTTCGCCAAGCATCTCGTCATAATCTAGCTCTTCTGTCAGCTTTCTTTCTACTGCTATTAGCATGCACGGCCTCAAAAACTCTTCAGTCATTAGATTCCTCAGTCTGTTCTTCAGTAGTTTCATTTTACTAAAAGTGCGTTCACACCCTACCTGCGTACATGGGAAAGTTAAGGCTACGTGATACACCCGGCACAACTTGTCATACGCTGCTTGGTAAAACCCATACTTTCGCAACAGACTGTAAGGGCACCTTAAGCATCCTTTGCACTCTTCCTTTTTTGTCTTCTGGTTCCGTTTCTCTCTATCTTCTACTGCTTCATCCAATGGGCTTTCTCTGTCGACTTATTCATCATTTTGTAAGTCGATGTCGAATTCCATATTTTCTTCAGGTCGAAATTCTACTCCAATGCTTTCTTTCAATCTATCATAATTCTTTGCAAAGGACAATAGTTGACTCTCAACGTCTGCTTCATCCTCGATGTTTACGAGTTGGCAAAGAATTTTTAAACCATTCTTTGGTACACCATCTTGTACTATTTCTTCAAACTGCCCAGGACTCAATAACCCACAGGCCTTGTAAACTTCTCCAGACTCTGAATTAAAACGTTCTTTAAGTTCTGATAAGTATCTTTCTAGAATAGGTTGAACGATTTCTACCTTCTGACGCCACAGGGGTCCCTTGGCAGCAGCAAGACTACGACTTTCATCGGCTGCAAGTTCTCCGGATCTTCTGAGACGTACAGAAACTCTTTTTTCAGTCAATTCATGACTTATACAAGTTCTAATCCGCTTCTCTAGTTTGAATTGGTACGACTCTAGCGAAGAATTGCATTCTGTAACGAATTTTGTAACATTCTCCATCATTAGTTCGAAAGTTAATTTTTCAATGAAGCTGGTTAGTTCAGACGTTATGCAATGAGCCTGAATAAGGTCAAGGCCTTCTGTTTCCAGATATTTTAATACTGGATCAGCAAGCATGAAAATTTGATGGAATTTCATACCTACGACAATTGTATCCATCTTTGACCATTTATTTAAAAGTCCGCTAGCAGTACTTCTTACATCTGATTTGAAGGATGTGTCATCAATAATCGCCTCCAATACGAAAATGAGAATTGGAAAAAGAGATTCTGGTCCAAATAATTGCTTAAGAGATTTTCCTTTGATCCACTATCTTGTGCCATGTCCCTTCTTAGCCAGAACTCTTAGTTTAAAAATGCCAGTAAATACAATTGCTGATGCATTTTTCCAATAATCCAATCTCTTATGAATCTCTGATAAGAAAACTGCTGTTGATGGAACAAGGCCGAACAAGTCAGTTGCAGGTATCCACAAGTATCCACAAAGACTAAGTTGAGCCGATGTCCACAACAATGAATGTAGATTGACAAAGGTAAAAGACGCTTTAATCTTCCTTGAAGACCTTTTTTATCACCTGCCATGTTGGCAGCACAGTCAAAAGAGTAACCAATAAGATTATGTAACGACAAACCAAGCTTTTCTAAATCGGAAGTAAGTTGATTGCACAACGTTTCACCTATCGTATCAGGTGACTCAAAGATGTCAATAAATCGTTCCACAGGTCCTAGGTCATCAACATAGCGAATAAATAAAGAATTTTGTTGCAATACTGAAACATCTTGGCAAGAATCTAAACTCAAACCGACTTTTCCTCCATTTTCATTTACTTTCTGCACTATTGAATTTTGCATCATTTTACCGTTTATGGTAATCAACGAAAGTATTGTCGTTTTATTTAAGAAAGTTATTAAAGATCCTCGACCTCTGCTATCTGGATACTCGTCGTGTCTCTTTTGACTCTTTTCAATCGCTACAGCAACGTGGTTTTCAAGTGGTTTATCGTATTTACAGAGAAGTTTAATAATAATTTCTAGGAAATTACCATGATTAGCAGAATCATTTAAGCAGCATCTGAATGATTTACACCCCTTAAATCAATTCCTTGTCGCCCGATTATAAGAAATACGTCTATGATTCTTCTCACAATGTTTCTTCTTTCAACAACTTGCCGTTTTCGAAGAGATAGACTATCATTATCTAGTATATTTTTTAAAGTCAGTTTTCAGAGTCAGTTCCATGTCGCTCGATATTTCGATAAACATTTCCACTTTCCCACAATGGCTTATTTCCCCATCCGTGAGCAAACGAAATCTTTTTTCGTTCATCTAAAGTGGCAAAAGTCATATACATCCAGCAGAACAGTTGACCTCTGTTTTTGCAATACGAAATCCAGATTCATTTTTCACCGTTCTCTTTTGCATAAACGCGTTCTTTGTTAAATGCTGAGAGAGGAGTCGAAGAGGTGGAAGTGCTACATCTATAGTTTGAGAAAAATCCCTGAAATTTCTCCTGGCTATTCAGGTCTGATGTACGCGTTTGTGAGAGGCGAGGGGACTCACGAAGAAAAAGTACCTCGTTTTGTGAGAGGGAAGGAAACTCACATTAGAAGAGCACCCCGAAAAGAAGTTTAAAAACGTACTGCAACCTCCTCGTGGTGAACTCTGAAAACTTATTTTTATTACAATTTATTACAACTTAAATATATGTTGTATGAAGTGTATTAAATGCAACATTGCGAATCAGCACCCACCAGGCGCGCCAGTAGTGAAACACCGCGCGGTGCGTGATGGGGGCGCCCGCTCTTGCAAAAACTTATTTCTTCAAAACGGACAGTTTCCCTATTTTGGTCAATACAGGGTTTTAAATGGGAAGAATTCTACTTTTTTTAAGACTATTTAAAAAAAATCGATGGTGTCGGAATTGGTCAAAAATCAATTTAAATTTTTTATTTCGATAATTCGAGGCTAAATTTTGATTTAAAAAAATTAGGAAATATTACCTTAAAGTGCAAAAAAAGCTTTCCAAAATACCCATAGTTTTTTAAAATCGATGAAGTCTAAGCTGAGTTATTTACACTTTAACCTCGGCGTGCATATCCAAAAGCTGAAAATTTGGGCCCCTACCATTATGCAACCCGTTTCTCTAAGGCCTTAAAATTTACCCTATAAGACCGAAAGCTCCTTTTACGTGAAGAAAATCATTTCTTCCAACTCGTCCATGTTATTTCCGCATGTAAACTTTGAAAAATGTTACTTTTGAAAAATTTACTTTTTGAATTTTTACAGTTAAATAATTAAACTTTTCAATGAATTTCTTTTCGGAAAATATGAATTCTTCGAGCGTAACAAATTTTCTACATACGGCGCTATAGGGTTAATGTTTGGTGTTATTGATTCTATTTACGTTCAATCAATAATATAATCTTTTTTGACATTTCTATCATGTTCTATCATGTTCTATTCTGGGTGTTTAAGAGCATGCCATAATATAATGCATTACAAAATCATGTCATGCGTTCGCCACGTTTAGGTGCTCGTATGTGTTGATGCGTGGTGTGTTCGCTGTACAAGCGCTTGGACTTGTATTGGTATGTCAGGTGAAATACATACAGGAGAGTATGTACTCATTAAAACTTAGTCTTTTGATTTCAACTAATTTCTAAAAAAAGAGTTTTATGACATGAGAATACCATAGAAAAAAGTAATGAAATGTTTAATAAGTTTTAGGAACGCTCAAGTAATAATAAAAAAATAAAATATATGGCTTAGCCAATAACAAAATTAATCCAAGTAGAAAAGGCATAATATTAAAAGTACGTATTAACCATCTTACCTTAGATTAGCTTCTACTTCGACATTTTCTTATCTCAATATTGAAAACCTATGCATCAAGCAGCTGTTTATGTACAAAGACCACGTCCTCATCGAAACTTTGTTTGACCAAAACAATCTTTAATGAAGCAATCTAGACAAATCTAGGAGTCAGTCTTATTCGCGAAACATTGCACAACTTACAGCTTTTATGGCGCTACTAACTAATAAATCTCCAAAATCTGCGATTCCAACGAGGAGGGAGTCTACATTAGTAGGCTCTATTCTTAATGACTTCGAACTCATTTAACATACATTTTTCTAATTTAGCTTCTAATGGAAAATAAATTATTGTTTTAAACTGTAAGAGCAAATGTCATTTAAATTGTTGTAGGTAAACATTTAAATCAGTATAAGTAGCAGATAGAGATACAAACTGAAGATACAAAACGTCTAATAACTTGCAGTTTTGTACAGTAGAGCCCATATTCTCCTTGTAACAAGTTATTATAAAAACTTATGGCAAACTCCCCCATGTTCTAGCACACTGATCTGAAATCATGATTAGGAAAAAAAGTTCAAAACGGTCAGTACTCTAGTACTATTTATGAAATAATTAAATTTCATAAAATTAATAAAGAAATGTGATGTTCGGATATATCATGTTAATTAGTTGCCACATGTATTTAAATACGAAAGTAAGACGATCGACTTTCATTCCCAGCTTTGCTTTAATAACCGTAGAATGTATCATTACAGTTTCTAATTCTATTTTCAGATTATTTTATACCAACCTTATGGTAAATCTGTGGATTGGTGGGCCTATGGAGTGCTTTTGTATGAAATGCTTGTTGGTCAACCTCCTTTTGATGGTGAAGACGAAGAGGAATTATTCGCTGCCATTACGGATCACAACGTGAGCTATCCAAAAAATCTATCAAAGGAAGCCAAAGAAGTTTGCAAAGGCGTAAGAACAAAACATATTTTAAACCCATTAGATACATGAATTTTTTAACCTAAAATATATGGTTAGAGTCAAATATTGTAAAAAATATGAAAATATGCTTAGAACTCCGGTGCCGACTCAAATTGAATAATAGAAGCGGGGCACACTTGAAAAATCGAATCGAAAGGCCGTGTAAAAATTTTTCGGCTTGGTTTCGACTAGACACACCCCCAATCAAGATATGCTCAAGTCAAATTGAAGACATGTTTCAATGTCTCATTTTTGAGACGGAGCTAGACTTCAAATATGTCTTGAAGA
>JBAGKK010001935.1:0-12616 GCA_037177015.1 Euceroptres primus | reverse complement strand
TGAAATACGTATGCGTAATCCACCTGGCATACCTAAAATATTCCTATTGACAAAACTTTCGGAGTGCCCCTCGTATACTTAACACACATACTCATACGCATGGTTCACATTATTCGAAAAATTTTAGACTTGGAGGCTTTTCTAAGGATGTGAACCATGCGTATGAGTATATGTGTATAAGTATATATGTGTGTATGTGTGCAAAGGAACCTGTACAGGATTCTGTACATGTCCCCATGCAGGAGATAAATAATTAATTTAAAAATAACTGAGAAACCTTTGAAGGATCTTGTATAGGTTTCTGTACAAGAAAAAATTACGTTTTACAACTGACTCCGGAACCTTTAAAGGATCCATGTCAGGTTCCCGTACAGGAAAATGTATGTTGTTTAAGCAACACAGGAGCCTTTGAAGGATCCTGCACAGGTTCCTATACAGGTTTAGGTACAGGAAAATGTGTGTTATTCAAACAACGCAGGAACATGCACATGAACCAGTACAGGATCCCTTGCAGAACCCTTTATAGTTATTTTATTCTCTCGCTCAATCGAAAAAAGAACCTATAGGGGATCCTTCCTAGGGATTTTAGAGCGGCGTATGTTCCTGTACTGTAAACCTGTACAGGAACATGTAAAGGTTCCTTTCCTAGTACAGGTTCCCTTATACGCACCCGTACAGGAACCTGTGAATGCTCTAGTGTACGTTCCTGTAAAGGTTCCTTTAGAGGATACTGTACAGGAATTTTCAGCTGGGAACTTTCATGTATATGTTATAGGGTAAAGGCAATTATTGCCGAGGAGTTTCCTATTTTCGAGTTCGATGAAAAAATTCTTTATATTTTCACTATTTTAACATGTACATTTAATTTTTAAGTTTCAGAGGCTTAATTGAGACCTAGATAATGACTTATACAAAGAAAAAAACCTACTAAAGTTTTAGGTTAAAAGAAATAAACTTTTTCCTCGACAAATGGTTCCCATTCGATAATTGGTGTCTTCATCCTATAAGGCATGGGCAAATAAATGCACATTCTTTGAAGGATTTTTCTAAATTTAATTTGATGTCAGATTAGAAAATACTTCTAATATTTGAAAATCAACAATAGGTGGTTCGAATAGAAGTATTTAGAATAATTTATTATTGATTTTCCAATATTAGAAGCACTTCCTATTATCACATAAAATTAAATTTAGGCACAATCCATTAACGAATGTATATTTATTTATTCATGTTTTATGTAATATATATATCTAAAAATTTTATATTCCCTTAGTTATATTTTGAATTAAATTTGAATAATACTAGCCAGAATGGAGCCAAGAGAGTCATTTTCATATCAGGAAAATAAAAACTGAAAATTATTACAACGTTCCGCACTGATAATCAAAGTTACATTGTCAATTCCTTATGCAGTTTTTTCCGTAGAATCCGAAAATGAAGGAATTGATGAAATCAATGAAACATTGATTATTTCTAAGCATCTTTTTCTTTATTTCTTTTTTCCTTTTTAGAGATGCCCAGATTAAGCCATACACGTATTTTGATAGCGCTTAAAGAGACCTTTTATTAAAAAAAAAAAACATCAAAATATCTTTAGTAGTTTAGGAGAAAAGTAATTTTGAAAAGAAAATATTTTTATACATAACTCCAAAACTACTAATTTTTGAGAGTCCAGCTTGTGTACGATTAATGTACTAATGTTCTCCTACATGTTGCTGATAAAAAAGATGCAATATTTTGGTTCGTGGCCAGAACCCTCCTCGTTATTGGCTATGGCCCTTTACTTTTATTCCTATTTTTTCCCATTTTTTTCATATATCATAATTAGTTGAAAAACTGAAACGTAACATAAAATTTTTAAACAATTTTTTATTATTTAAACAATTTTTATCTAATTAAACAATTTTTATTTAATTAAACAATTTTCTTTCAAAGTCTGCTTAAAATTATGGCAGATTCTGAACGCTATGAGATACTTCATAAATATTAAGTGCTAATTTATTTACTTCAGTGATTTCTAAATGGTTTAAACAATTTTTCATTGTTAAAGCACAACTTTCATCGGGAAATAGCTGGAAAAAAACAGTTTTTTTTCAATTTTTTAAAATAATTCTCTTATTATCAAGCATCTTATAACTTTTTCAGAAGACTGCTAAATGTTTAAATAATTTTTAAATTTTAAATATATTGAACTGATACCATTCACCGGATTTTTCGTGATTATCGATTTTTTGTGATAGTATAAAGAGAGCTTTATTAAAAGTGTAGGTATAATTGTAAATTGTAAATTTAAAGAAATGCTCTAAATAGATAGTAAAGGGTTAAATAAACTACTATAACTGTTTCCTATTCATGTGTTATTAATTCATTATCCCGTAATTGTATAATGTTAATACTATTTAAACAATTATTAAGAACGTTAAAAAGTTTTAGGAAAATCGAATTAATTGTAAACTAGAGGTGTGCAGTATGTCGAATTGAATCAGTTATTTTTCGATTCGACGCAGCTGAGAATCGAAAGTCGGATAAAAAAACTTTGATCCGACTTAGACGCAAGTTGAATGCCGAATTTTTCGAAACCGATTAGTGCTTAGATCGAATCGAAAAAATTTGATTCGATTTAGCTCGCATCGAATGTCGAATTTTCCGAAACCGAACCGAGCTTTTATCGAATTGGTTCTTTTCCATCCGATTCGACACATCTATTTAGCGTAAATGAAATTAATCTAAACATTAAATAATTTAAAATCACTTTCTTTCTGTACACTCATTTGTTTGAAAAATAATTCTTAGAATAATATAATTTAAAATTAAAAAGAAATATGAAATGCCCAGTTACACACGTATTAACAATTTGTTATGTTATCTGAAAAAAATGTAAGTGCTTGAGTTACAGGTTAGAAACATAAAACACGAAATTTCATACTAAACTTATTGAAAACTTAAAAATTTTGCTTTCTGGACAATTAAGTAATTTAATTCTGAAATAAAGTTTAAAGTTAACATCTATTTATAAATGTTTTCTTATTATATTAGGTTAAGAATTGGAAACACAAAATTTTGTTCCTCTGAATTAAACCATTTAAGCACTTATCTTTATAAAAAAATTAATTTCGTTGAAAATAAACAAACATTAACGTTTAATTAACGCTTACAAGCAGATAATTCAAAATAAATAATCCTCTCTAGATCGACTTCATGTCTTCGACTGACTTTGACATGTTTACAAAGTTGAACAGCTGAACTGAGAGATACGTTGCCTAAAAAATCTAGATTCGCTATAGGGAACCTAGGAGTTGACATTTAAGAAACACAGACAATAAATTTCAAAATTATAGACAAAATATTTACAGTAGAGATAAAAGTTTTAAACAGTGTTATCAGATTTTCGATTATATTTTATTTTGATTAACATTTGTTAAATATGAGTTATCGAGTGGACATTATTATAAATCATACGGTGCATAATTTGCAGTGTTTAGTTGCGAACAATGAACATGCTTATGCTTTTATGAGCACTTGCATAGGAATAAAAGTATCCAAACAGAAACTAATGTTTCTTTTTTCATCGGTCTTACGATCATGTTAAGAATAAAAGCTCAAGATTAATAACCAAAAGTCATAGTTTTAATTTACTGGATTGAAACTAAAGTTACAAACGACGTTTCGGCTCATTCTGTGAGCCTTCTTCAGGATTACACCTTTAAACTTTTGGAGTTAGATACAGTATTGTTTATTTTAAAAACATGTTTAAAAAATATATTTTTAGAAATGTCACTTGTCTCGTCCGTCGAAACCACACATCGTTTTTATCAAAAATGTAACACATAATTTAGGAACCTCTCCAAAAATTGAGGTTCCCAATTACAAAAAACTTTTAATCGTCGCAATTTGGCATTTCTAAAAATATCTTTTTTAAACATGTTTTTAAAATAACCAATACTATATCTCACCCCAAAAGTTTTAAGGTATAATCCTGAAGAAGGCTCACAGAATGGGCCGGAACGTCATTTGTAACTTTGGTTTTAATCCAATAAATTAAAACATTTGGTTATTAACCTTGAGTTTTTTATTCTTAACATGATCGTAAGACCGATGAAAAAAAACATTAGTTTCTGTCTGGATATTTAGACGATCGAAGAAAGTTGACTTCTTGATTATTCATCTTGAATTATCTGAAGTTTATTATAGAATAAAAGTTATTAGTTTATGATTATTTTAGATCTTTTTGAGTTCTAATCTAAAATATTAGGGTTACCGAGTGGTCATGAAACTTCAGGGATAACATTCTAAACCTTTGAAAATACCATAAAATATAAAAAATATATGTTTAGTCGTAATTTTTAGATTCTTTAACTTAATACAAATGACTCATGAGAACCAATCATTCATCAAATTTTGTTATCATCATTTCTCAAGTTTAGTTTGTGAATTTGTATTTGGGGTCAGGTTGCCGCTACCAAATGGACATTTTGGCTATATATTAATTTTTCATTTCTAAACAAAGGCACCTAAAATTTTTAAATTTTACAAAAAAATAAATTACAACAGACGCGTTTAGTTGGTAAACTTAAAAAAAATCGACAACCAAACCCCACCAATCAGTTTCGAAAACTATTTTGTTCCAGCTATTTCCCGATGAAAGTTATGTTTCAAAAAATGAAAAAAAAGCTATGTTCCAAATATGAAAAATTATTCAAACAATTTAGAAAACTTCACAATAAACAAACTAGTGCTTATTGTTTATTAAATAACTCATAACCTCTAGATTGTGCCATAATTTCAAGCAGACTATGAAAAAAAAATTGTTTAAACAAATAAACATTGTTTAAACTTTCAAAAATCGTATAAAAATGTCACATGAAGTATCAGTTTGCCAACTAATTATGATTTAGAAAAAAAATATGAGAAAAAGGAGGAATAAAAGTAAATTTGTCGCAAAACTCTCATTCGATACTTATGGGGCCCTACAAAAGGACAGTAGGGAGCTTCAGTTTCAATATTGATAATTAAGTCTTATTCCTTGATGAATTCTTAAGAGAACCGTGGTACGCAACTCACTTCTTTATTAAACAAATGAGCCATGCCATGCCATGCCAATGAGACATTAGAATTTTTAGTACTGAGCAGATATGATCATATTACCCGTTATCCTCTTGATTACCGTGAAAAGTACTCTGATCAGGCTCCGCTTTTGCACAGGGAATATTTTCCACGAAAAGAACTATATTTCTGCTTGGCAGTACAACTTTTTTAAAAAAGGTTGGTTTTAGGTACACACAATCATGCGTATGTCTTACGCCGACCTGCTAGACCGTGCTGTCAGCTGACTGTGTGCTCTGCATTAGGGCATGCATAGCCTAAAGTGTTTGAACTATGTCAAATGGTTAAATTTGACGTAGCTTTAATTAAACCCCAAAAGGCCGTAACTCATTTGGTGCAATAATAGACAAGTGCAATAATAGATAAGCTGAATCAATTCGTACTATAATCATGTCCCGGTAACAACTCGAAGTGGGTGTATTTTTTATTTGAACAAAAAACTGTACTCGTGCGCTTATGACACTGGCCAACTTCAAATGTGATTTCCTCTAAATTAGGTGCTTTAAATTTACCACTTTAAATGTGCCTCGAACGGCCATTTTTCGACCCAGGGGGTCCATTTTAACTAAACTTAACTTCATACCGGCCATAAGGGACCTTTTCATATGGAAGTCCACGTATTCGTGTATTTAGACCCCCTTTCAGAGGGACCTAACATTTTTCGATCTCCGAACCCTTCACAGACATGACAGTTATATTATGGCAGACCCTGTTGGAAGTAGAGAGATAGAAACTCTTTCTATTTCTATCTCTTTCAATCTCTAAGATAGAAAGCGATAGAGATGTTTTATCTCCTCGTATCCCTTGTCTATGCACAACTACCTCTTTCCAACTCCTTGCCAATCCACATCCGCGCCTATCTTTTTTAATCCCTTCTTCTCTATCTCTTCTTATCCCTCGTCTATCTCTTTCTATCTCCTTATCAATCTAGATTCACGGTTATCTCTTTCAATACCCTCTTCTCTATCTCCTCCTATCGTTCGCCTATCCACGTTTATCTCCTTTAATCTTCTTGTCAATCCACATCCACGTATATCTCTTTTAATCCCATCATCTCTATCTCCTCCTATCGCTCGATTATCTACGTTTATCTCTTTCAATTACCTTGTCAATCCACATCCACGTCTATCTTTTTTAATCCCCTTTTCTTTATCTCTTCCTATTGCTCGCCTATCCACGTTTATTTCTTTCAATCTCCTTATCAATCCACATCTATGTCTATCTCTTTCAATCCCCTCTCCCATATCTTTTCATATTTCTCGTCTATCCACGTCTATTTCTTTCTATCTCCTTGTCAATCCACATATTCGCCTATTTCTTTTAATCGCCTCTTCTCTATCTCTTCTTATCCCTCGTCTATACACTTATACCTATTTTTATCTTCTTGCCCATCCATCCCCTCGCCTATCGCTTTTAATCCCCTCTTCTCTATCCCCATATATCCCTTATCTATCTTTTTCTATCTCCTTGCCAATCCACACTCCCGTCTACCTATTTTAATCTCCTCTTCTACCTATGCGCATCTCCTTGTAAATATACTTATACTCCTATCTCTTTTAATCCTTCTTTTCTATCTCAATCTATCCCTTGGCTATTGAGATAGATCTATAGAGGTAGACGGGCGTCTATCCCTCGCCTATTCCCGTCTATTCACGTCTATCTTTTTCTATCTCTTTGTCAATCCAGATTCACGCCTATGTCTTCAAAACCCCTATTTTCTATCTCAGTCTATCCCTTGTCTATCTACGTCTAAGTTTTCCATTTCTATTGGTTTTGACGTAAATAGTTTTGATTCAGGATGTTAATTAAACAATATTTTACATTTATACAATAACAGCTTGCAAAAAATTGCTGAGCATTTAATTCTTTGTTGAACTTTTCAGCAAATTTAATATAATATCTTATTTTTGAAAAGTGATTTCTTGGCTGCTTTTTTCTAATACTATTTTTTATCTTTATTTTAGATTACCCATCCTATAGAAGTAATTAAAATAAAAATCTTCTACACAAGGGATACAACTGATATTGAGAAGAGGGGATTAAAAGATATAGGGAAAGAAGTATATTGACAAGGGGATACAAAAAGATAAACGTGGATAAGCGCGAGGGATAGAATGAGGTAGAGAAGGGAGGATTGAAAGATATATAATTTGATATATAATTTGGATTGTCAAAGAGATAAAAAAAGATAGACGTGGATAAAAAAGGGATAGGCAGAGATAGAAAAGTAAAGATTGAAAGATGTAGGAGTAGAAGTGATGAGTGATGAGCATTTTTACCACACATTTCCCAGCGTCCTCCGTTAGCTCAGTCGGCTAAACGCTTTTGGCTATAACTCGATGCGTAAGTGCGGTTAGGGTTCGCTCCTTCGTACTTGCGAATTATTTAGTGCTATGTGCGTTATTTATAAGATCAGAATATTATGTATTTACAAAGTAACGTGTTTATAAAATAATTAGGTAAGTTTAAAACATGAAAATTGACAAATTAAAAATTAAGCCGATAGACAAAGGGAAAGAAAGAGATTCAATTTTTTTTTTAGGAGAAATAGACTAAAAGAGATAGAAAGAGATAGATATTACCAGACACAGAGAAAGAATAAGCGACAGAAAGGGATAAGATACTACTAAGCACTGAAAAAGACTAAGGGGTAAAAAAAAGATAAATGCGCTTAGAAAGAACGAGAAAGAGATAGAGTTTGGGAAATGCAAAATGGCTACTTGGAAGAGATAAAAAAGTTCTATCTCTTTCTATCCCCTAATTTCTATCTCTTTCTATGTCTTCACTTCCAGTAGTGGAGGGTGCTACGATAGTTGAAAGGAACGAAAAACCATGTTATGACCTTCAATAACACGGGCATTAGTTTGGCAGACGTACTCACGCAGGTATTGAAAGGTCCCAAACATTTGAAGAACATGAGGAAGTTCAATGTTGGTCTATAGCATGAACGAAATACTGGGAGGCTGTGCATACATGTTTAAGGGAAAATGCAATAAAGTGCAAATAGTTTGTGCTTAATTGAACCGCTTACTTTATTCTCTTTCCGTGACATTAATAAACATTAAATAAACAACATTAAATTTACAGTTTCGGTTACCTCATTTTTAAGGTAAGGAGTTACCTTTAGACACTTTCGAAGATTTTTCTAAACAACTAAAATTCTCAACGGATGTATTATGTTAAACAAAAACACTTCTGGAAAGCATTAAAAAATAAGACTTTTTGTTAATTTGCAGATCGAGTAGCATGAAGATCTTCCACTTTCTCTTTTTTGGCATAGCTGTTGTGACAGCACAACGCCGACTTGCTCTTCCAGATCCACGAAGTTGTGTAAATCGTGAGTACTATCTTACAGTGTTACGATGCTTTCAGGCCTCAACATCAGTGCGAACCTTGGAACTGCAAAAGTTGCTATGATTCAATACTGGAATTTGACACACAAATAGAAATCCATTAACCTCTTATCGTATATCGCGTATGAAATTTCAAACTCAAAGTTAGAAAATATTTAATTCTTGGTATTTTCTTTTTAATTGGAAGTTTTGATCATGCATCGTAATATGAAATTCAAAATTTGGAAAAAAATGTTTTTCGAGTCGGAATGTTTTAAATATGAACAAAAATTTATTTCTTTTTTTTTAAATTTAATATTCTACTTATTTACTTATTCATTAAAATTCTGGAATTTTCTTATCGAAATTTAGCTTGTGCTAAACATTAGAATACGCGCGATATGAACAGAAATAAAATCGACAGCGTAAAACAAATATCGTTCGCAAAACATCACACCTACGCCAAGTTACCTTTACCTTTGCGGCTAATGCGGCACACTGTTATTTTTATTTGTGATTACAAATTGAAAATGATTTGCTAACAATAGGATATGAAATTCAAGTAAAATAACGTATCAATATTCATATCTACAAGTTTCGGAAAACTTTGAGGTGATGTGTCTTTTGAAATTTGAAGCAGAAGCTGTAACGTTCTCATTTTCAGTTTTTGCCATGTTAGTATTAAAAATGGCCATTCCTCACATTGCTCTCTAGTGATTAGTTCACAAATAAATGCTTTTTATGAAAAAATTAAATAATTTTAGCTATTTGCTAAGTATGACAGCATTCAAAAGATTAAGGAGAGCAAATATTATGAAAATTTTCATTTTAGGGTAAAATAATACAACTTTCGCTGGATTCTTTATTACTATCGTAATACATGGAAAACACCAAAAACTAACTTTTTATCATAAAAATTATGCAATCGCCTTAATTAACCTACGAATTATCGGTTTAACAGAATTATAGTGTTTACAAAACTTCAAAAGATCAAAAATCAAGCTTTTACAGGTAACTTAAAAATCTGTCCACCATAGGTGGGCATACATCCTTATCAGAAATTTATTTCGAAGTATATTTAAGACACCCAGAATGCCACTATCAACAAACAATTTTCACTAAATTTTTTTATGAATTTTTATGACGAAATCTAGAATTTTTAATTTAAAAAAATTAGAAAATATATATATATAATTTTTCGAAATTCAATAATGTTATTACCGAGCGCGAAGCGCGAGTGCCGTGATGAGAATTCCCAGAGCGATTTATGATAGTTAAAAATCACTTAATTTCTAACGCATACAAAAATTTCAAATTTAATTTAATGTAAAGTGCGTGTCTGAATATATCGGAGCGCGAAGCGCGACGACGTCTAACGTCGTAGAACGTGTTTCTCATTCCCCACCAGACAACCGATTTAACGCTATTTGTCGATAACGGGCACTCGGTAGCGCAGAGTGTTAATAAACAGAATTCTGAGAAACAAATACTTTTGAATAACCTTAAAAAAGTATTGTTTTTTCAACTTTCAGAAACTATCTTCAAAAAGTTTTGAATATGAATTGTTGATCCTTGAAGAGGAAATCCATCATTAGGATTTTGAATCGTTTTCAGCAAAAAAATGTATTCAAAAGAATTGAAAAGAATAGACATTCTGAATTCGTTTGAATGCCGTTACGCGATCCGAGGATTAGAATTCAATAGAATTGGCACGAATTCAGATCGCATACGACCAATTCGCTTGGTCCATATGAATTGAAAAGAATTGAAAAGGATTAGGAAAGAGAGGTTCGAATTCGGATCTAGTGAAAAGTAAAATATACAAAATTCATTCTAATAATAATTGGCTGCGATTTCTTTATATGCTCTGCAAAACGTATGTTATATTCGGTAAGCAGGAGAGCATAATGACCTGATGAAATCGATCAAGAAGAGCATTAAAATAATCCGCACATCGCATCCAAAAATCGATTGCATTTGATTCAATAAAGCAGTATTTCCAAGTAGTACGAAAATTCACTTAAGAACATTAGATAAAATAATTTTAGTCACAATGTCTATAAATTTTTAGATTAGAAAAAATCCAAATACTTCTTAATGTTAATCGGGAGAAATATAACCTTTAAAAAAATTTTGATTTCATGAAACTTTCCGTTTATATCTATCGGAATATGCACGTTCACAAAATTGCGGCTTATTTTTCACATCTTTTATCTGAATTATTTACACACTTGATATTAAACAATGAAAGAACGCCAGAGATTTTTAGTACGCGTGCTAGAATTATTCGTTAAAGTTCCGAAATGTGACTGGCACACAATCATGCCAGCGCCGCGGAAACAGCAATGAAGCAAGAAAGAGACACAGCGCTGCGATAAAGAAGGACGCCATGACTTTGCGTCCTTTCCCTATTTCATCGTGCGATGGTCTTAACTAAACTCACGTGCTGGGGGGCTTGGACTTTGCAAATTTTTGGTACTTAAAAATTTTTAAGTTCTACTTTCATCAAATTTATATTGAAAATGTCTCTCAGTACTTTAATAAGTATTGGTAAACTATAATTTATAAAAATTAGCTTTTTCGAAGCGAAATTCTGTAACGAAATTATAGGAATAGATTTCAATAAACTCGAATTGAAGTTAATTTTGCTCAGCCAATTTCAAAAGAATTCAATCTTCCTTTGGATTGCATGTAAAAGACTCGGATTTATTCCATTTCTTATTTCGGAATTGAAAAGAATTCAAATTTTACTTGGTTAAGCAGAATTAAAGTGAAATAAACAGAAATGCATACGAATTCGAGCTCACGGATTCAAAAGAATTTACGAAGTTCGGCTCATGCATCGAATTCTCACGAATAGAGATTGAGAATTTAAATTCCGCTCTGTTTGATTGCGAAGAATTGGTGTTGAACACCAACTCGCGGTTGCTGCATAACGGGATTCAGAAGATTCTCTCTAAATTCTTTTGAATTGAGCGTCCGGATTGAATAACCAGTTGAGCGCTCGAAAACGCGTAAATGTATTGTCTACACGTCGGAGTTTATGAAAATTTTAAAAATCAAAAATTTAATTTTTTAAAAATATCGTCTTGTAGAGAATAATAAGATGGAACTTTTATCTATTTGCTGTTTTTTCGACCGGTGATTATTTTTAATAATAAAAATTAAAAACTAAGCAAATTTTACCCCTAAATTCAATACGTTTTTAAAATATAAATCGCTATTCAAGGAAGATTTCTGGAAATTTTCAGACCAATTTATTGAAAATTAACGAAATTAGATATTTTATAAGAAAGCATGTGATGCCGCCAAAGATAGCTCCGTGAGCTCTGAGCACTATAAGGTGTATTTTGAAACGCTGAATCCGAATCTGAGGTCAAAATAGCACCTTTCATCATTAGTTTTCTACATAACCTCAAAAAACCGTACTTTGGAGTATATAATGGAAAAACATGTTTTTTTTACGGGATTCAAGCTGCTAATTTTAAAAATAAAGCCAGATTAGTTATATAACTGACAATTCTATGACATAACCTCAAAAAAATTTTTACAGCAGCAACAGCCAGCATTGAATTTTTATGGATTTTGAGCCGCAGAACCCAATTTTTAAATCAAATCTGCGTAGTAACGAACAAATCTGTTACATTATTCCAAGAACATACGGTATTACAACAATCTTCTCTTAGAGAAGTCTTTCTCATCATATTTATCGTAAGTAAGCTTACTGCGTTTCTTCTGAACTATGAGTTCTTAGCCTCTTGTGTTATGATTCAATCATAAATCTTTGGACTGGAATGTCCATTCATTTGCATCCATTGAATTCACTCACACTCATCTCTGGATTATGGGCCACTGGATTTCAGGCCGGCTTCATGGTCGTTCATGCTTTACTGATTCTGTCTCCCCCCCCCCCACCCAAGCATCCCTTGACTGGCCTACATCGCTCGAACAGTCAAGACCGCTAGAAGTTGTTTACATCACGACTCTCTGCGCATTTACTTTTGTACGTTCAGAGAATATATACGCGGACCTGAATGTTGACATAAGACTGGTCGCTCGTCGCTTTAAATCCGGTTTAAATTAGATTTTAATAGCATTTAATTAAGGACCGTCTACCCCCGAGCCCGGCCCATAATCCAGCGATGAGTGTAAATATTAAGTGTCATTACCTGCTACTGCAC
>JBAGKK010001924.1:0-12616 GCA_037177015.1 Euceroptres primus | reverse complement strand
TTTGAGCCCTCAAACGTCTTGATCGGTTGAGAAGAATTTTGGCAAATGCTTTGTCCCGGTTGACGTGGAACGTCCCAAATATACTTTTTTTTTTTTAAATTTTTTTATATTTTTATTTTATTTATTATTATTTATTTGTTTATTTTATTTATTATAAATATTTTTATAAAAAATACTTTTTATAAAAAAAATTTTATAAAAATATGTAAAACCTTTATAAAAATTTATTAAACAGTAAATTTTCTCCAAATATTGCGTTTCTAATGCATTCCTCGTAAAGAGTTATTCCAACAATAATAAATGAATGTTGCGGTTCAATATATTTTTGAACTACAGAGGTTTCTTCAGTGGTTCAAGATCAGAAAAGAGTGCTAGTTTCACTTTGTTTTTTATATTATTCTTGATGATGTTATACATTGTGATGTGGTGGATTTCCATACATCACTTTTGTGAACCCATCTTTCCGGCAGAGGTAGAGAAAAGCAAGTTCGCGATATCAAACTCCCAGAGCAGGAGTCCAACTATTTCAAAAGGTATTTAGATGACGTTTCTAATTTGTTGGATTTTAAATGTTTTATTTTATGTACGCGACAAGACCATTTACATGAGGGTTCTCATCGACCGCTTATCTTGTGATAGACCTAATTAGCTGGAGAAGAGGCAGATAATTATCAATAGGTCTAATTGGGAGACCTGGTGGTGTTCAAATTCTTCCGCCAAGCTCACTGGAGGACGCCAGCTGGTGGACTCGATAGGCTGCAGCTGGTGGGCGTACCTGACGTGCTGCGAGCCTTGCGTTTAGTAGAATAAGCTACTTGATGAAACATGTTAGAAGTCGATGTGTGGGATCGATTATTAGTAGTACCGGATAAAGCTTAATGAAAGTCAATAAAATTGTATGACAATTACCCACGATATCTCGATCCTACACTGGATTCTAGGTTAAGCGTGGGGTCCCTTTGTGACAGTTCCGGGGTTGTCCAAAGAATTGATTTTATCGGGAGATCAGGTGACCGACTCGCCGGTCTTTTATTGGCTAGAATAAATCGCAAACCTCGCTTCTCTGGCGGTGGCGTCTTTTCCTATTACTCTTGTTCTGGAACTCCCGGAAGATAGATTAACGTTTAACCGAGTAAGCTGTATTAAGAGGGTTCTTTATACCGTAATTGGAGGAAAGCTGAGTCCATCGCAAAAGATGTCTGAGGTAAAGTTTACATGTATCTGGTGAGCATTATGGTGAAGATTCTTTATTAAACTTTGCTAAAGTTGTGTCGGTTAGTTTTGGAGGTTATGAAAACCGTCACACAACTTCTTCCAATTTCTATAGAGTGCTCCTTTTAGTTTACCGTTAAAATTTGAACTCAGTTTTGATTGCTTGTGTCCCCTCGGTATTTTCGCTTTGATATCGGGATATTGTAAATGCTAATTGTAAGTGAATTAGATTGTATAGAGTCAGCATTTGGGCCACAAGGCGAGAACCACGCACCTTTTAATATATTAAATCTTTTCTTTTTTTATGTTTTCCGATATCGATTATAGTACTTTGAGCAATAAATAATTAATGCCATACTTGAGGAAAATTATAATTAATTAAAATTGGTTCTTCTAGCTGTTGTGCTCCTTTGAAAAGATCCCACTCTCTGAGTAAAGACAAATTTATAAAATTCATTATCCGTCATGGATAACTGACGCCCAGTATTTTGATTTGAGTTTTATCTAAAGTTATTTGTATTTTGTCTGATTTAAGATGTTTCCGAATTGTTCAAATAAGATATTTACGTGACAAGTTACGGGACTTATCTTGATCACAAAATCACGGCCAACGTAGGGCTCGATCCCACGACCCTCAGATTAAGAGTCTCGTGCTCTACCGACTGAGTTATAGTGAACTGTATTGTGGGCACTAGGTTAATATGTTGCCCTTTGTTCCGTGAGATTAGTTGGGTGATTCCCTACAATTTTGATAAAAGTGAGTAAAAAGTGACATGATATTGAAATAAATGTACATGCAGATTTTAAGAGTTTGAACTGCTCTGAAAAGTTGAAGCTATCCTTCTCATTATTGGTTATATACAGAAGAGGATAAACCATTGTAACTGAGAATTGTAAAATAATGAGAATCAGTAGGTAAATTTACATAAAATTAAAAATTTTGAGTAACAAACTTTCGAATTTCATAATTGAAAATTTTGAGTAGTAAAATTGCGAATTTCACAATTAAAAATTTTTTAGTGATAAAATTAAGAATTTAAAATTAAGAATTTTTGAGTAACAAAAATTTCGAATTTCAAAAGTGAAAATTGTAAGTAACAAAATTTCGAATTTCAGAATTAAAGGCTTAGAAATAAAACAGGTTGATATTGAATAAATTTAAGTTGAATTTCAAGATTAAATTGATTCCCTCTGTCAATTGAAAGTTAATCTCGGTTTATTTTGGAAAAATAAATTTGATCAACAACCTAATCTGATTCTCCACAAGCTCCAGAAGGTAGTAAACACCGGACTGAAGTTCAAAGGTATGAATCACAGGCAGGGGTATGCCTGAAACCTGAAGGCTAGCTGAAATCAGATCGAGTGGAATCGTTGGGTTCTCGCGTCGTTATGACTCGCTTATGCTTTCCATAGACTGGCGTGAAAACAAGTTCGCGTTCGACAGTCGAAAAGCAAGTGAGACTCTCCGTGTTAGCTGACGTTTTCCCCTTCTATCAATGACGAGTATCTCCCTACTCGCTTGAGAGTCGTGGGCCTTTCACCCTGCTTTACTGCCTTGGCACGCGTAGATAGGTTCCTTGGGCATCTTAACTCGTTTTTCACGTTACAAACATTAAATTATAATGTCTCTTCCAGGAGCACTCGATGAATTCTCGACTACGGAACTATTCGAGGATTAGTTATTCAAATTAAATGAAAGTCAGATTAACGAATTATTAGATCAATTAGAACTTTCGCTTTCGGGATCTAAAGGGAAAAAATATAGGCGATTACGAAGGATGGTTTTCTTGACGAAAGGATTTACTATATCATGTTCGGACTCTGATCGTTCTTTGGTGGCTTCGCGTTGGAATTTAGGAAACTTGTCTGATGCTGAGACGGAACCTAGTCAGACGGATAGATTACGGACAGTACAAGTTAATGTTCGCCATCCCGCGACAGTCGCCGCAATTACTTCCTCGGTAAATACTACCAGTGTGACTACAGCTAGTACGAGTACAACTTTCGGCGATCATCAAGTAATTTCGTCGTGATTAGGAAGTAGCATTTCTACTTTGCAAATTTTACCGACGTCCATGTCAATATCCCCGGGTGTAGCATTACCATACAGATATGCCAATATTTCTTATTCGAGTCTTCCATCTTTTGGGTTATCGAACCTGATTCCTCAAAATTTTGTCCCAAATCCCATAACAGAAAATTTAGATGCCATCGAGATAGATACGCGTGAAATAAAAAATGTAAGGCTCGATACCGATAGTAAACAAAACGATGATAGGGAACTTAGTCGATTTTCCTTGCATGATATATCGAGGAGTATTGAGGTTCCAAGAGCGGGTCTAACGGGTCAAGACAGCCCTAATGTAAATTTTAATCTTCCGCACAGTGGGAGAAAAATCAAATTTTTTTAACAAAAATCGACTAACAGTGCAATACTTAACGGATTTTGATTTCTCTTTTTTATAACTGACCGTAAGGCTATCAGGAATAACGTATAATTGCGCCTTTGTTATTTTTACGTAACGAAAATTTGTTATTTGACAACAAAGTTACAACTTTTTGTTGCTAAACTTTTCCGTGATACCATTTTTTCTAAGACTTTGAAATTCAGTAAAAAAGGTCATAAATCAGTGTAATAACTAACTAAAAATAATTTTTAGTGGGTAAGAGAAACAAAAAAATTTTTAATAATGTTATAAACAAATTAATTAACAAAAGTCATTTTTTCGTGATTTGCAATGATTAGCTCATTTTGACCCATATTTTTTGTATAAAGTATTTAAGATAATGATATGCGCTTAAAATAAGTTAAGAATAGCTAATGATTGCCAATTATTTAAACAATTTTTATTAAAAAATGCACATTTTGACCATTTTTTAATGAAAAGACTTGATTTTTTTACGGAATCAACTTAGAATGTTTTGCCTTAAACTCCTTGCTATCATATTTTTCATACTGACGAAAAATTTTAATTATTTAAACAATTTCTATAAACAAATGCAAATTTTAACCACTTTTTGATGAATCGGATTGATTTTTTTTGCGAAATCAACTTCAAATTTCTTGCCAAAGCCACCTTGCTGTCATATTTTCATAGCGACCAAAAAGTGTTAATTATTTAAACACTTTTTATAAACATATGCAAATTTTGACCATTTTTTTCATTAATAGGCTTAATTTTTTTGCGAAATTAATTCGGAAGATCATGCAAAAGACTCTATGCTATCATATTTTTAATAGCGACAGAAAATGATCATTATTTAAACGATTTTTATAAACAAATGCACATATTGACCATTTTTTCATAAATAGGTATGATTTTCTTTTGGAATCAATGCGAAATATCTTTAATAAATCCGCAAAATGTAGAACATATGACCCATACATTTCATAACTCATTAACCTTAAACCTGTAAACTTCAAACGTACAATTTTTAAATCTATCAAGTTAAAACCTACAAACCTATAAACCTTAGACATTTATCTACGAACCTGTAAACCACAAGGCGCTAATCCTCTAGTCCATAAACCCCAGATACGTTTGCCCTAATACGACAAAACCTGAAACTGCCTCTAACTCTAACTCCTTAACCTATTGAACGAAAACTCACAATTTTTAAATCTATGAAATTAAAACTTACAAAACTATGATTTTAAAGCCTTGTAACGGTTTCCATTGACCAGGGATAATTTACAAAATATTAAATTCTGAATACAATTTATTTTATTCAGAAATTATTTTTTTAATCAAAAGCTGCAGCTTCGAGTGCGAATTGTTGGAATATCACCCAACAATTATTTTCTCTTTAAGCCAATTTATTATAACTTGATTCTAATGGCGTGCAAATGCTTTTAATTTTACAACTTTTTATGAACGTTCCCTAAATCTTCTAGATTGTTGGAACTTAATTTGACTTCTTCACTGTGGACAACCCTGCGGCAAAATGGTCGCGTGTTCGATCTTCTACGAATTTATTAAAAAGAACGCAACTTAAGCCCTCTGAGCGTTTATGCGTATTCAAGGACGTCAATAGTGCGCAAGCGAATTTCCTCAGGAAGCAGAATTTCTGCGAATATCAAAAATTTATTTCCAATCAACACGGTCTAAAAAGGGTTTTTCTATCCTCAGCTAGCTCCCTAACGTGATCAACACTGTCAGGTATCAGTTGCCAAGTATTTTCTAACTGAAAACCATGGATCGTGCGACTATTGGCAGACGAGGTGCAATATCTTTGCTCCACTTAATCTCACGACTACTACAGAATTCCTAGCCTATCCACTAAGCAAAATCCACAAGTCTTCGGAATCTATTTGTTATGGCAGCGGATTAAATTATTTTAGTTGAGCTCAGTTGTGTGACAATTTTAATCTACACACGCAACCAATGCACAAGATTAGCTGCCGCCTCCTAACCGATTATTACAACACGCTCATGTGTGAGTGGCGTCTTAATCACTGGCTACTTTAGCTTCAGTTGGCTTGTGTTGCTTGTGGGATTATATTTGCTTAATTTATTGCAAGTTGATTCTGATCTTTCACCCAAATGAGCTCCTAAGACATGAGTTGAAAATTCAGAGTGGACGATATATTTGCTTGCATAATTCAGGTTATTTATAATTGAACGCCATACGTTAGTGAGAAATTAATTCCTTGCTATTCCGTCTAAATGAGCTCCTAAGAAGAGGGTTGAAAATTCAGAATGGAATCAAGAATTAAATTCTACCACTCAGGTTTGTTTCACGCGTCCAGAATTGTTTATTTCAGAACAGTTATTTGTTATGTTCATCCAAATGAGCTCCTAAGAAGTAACTTGAAAATTTGGATTGGACTCACAAACTGTCTTATTGTTCTGGGTGCTGTCAGCAAATGTCCCACAGTGTAAAGGTTCTACTTTTTATGAACTTGGTTGAAAATCGTGGTTTTCGATTTCCAAGAAATAAAAATATAGAAAGCTAAATTCTTTATACTTAGCAACTCCTAGATCCCTATATTGGCTTAACGGGAGGGCTGGGACACAAAAACTTTTCTAAAGTCTTCCTAGTAGAGAGCAGCGAAAGTTAAGCGTCCTTTTTTTCATTAAACTCTACAAGCTGAAGAAAAGTTTCTCTAAATAAAATAGAGCAACGCTTCTCACCTCGCGGAGAGGACCGAAACTTAATAGAGCGAGAACTGATAGCGAACTGATTTTATCGTTTTGGGCCTGTGGCCTCCCCACTATCGGTTCCCAATATTTCCGGCGCGTAGCGTTTATTAATTCGCCGGGTCATTGACCTACTTGCCAATCGGATGGATTTATCTCCTACTCTTTGATCGATTTAGTGCGCACTTTTTTCTTTTGGCCGTGAATTTTCGGCGCCTTTTCTTGCCCCCCGAATTCTATTGGTCGTTCCTCTTAATATTTTTGGCGCTGTTTTCTCCCGCCGAATATTTATTTTCCCGCGTATTCATTTGTTGCTTCCGTCTGGAATCTTCTAGAAATGTCTCGAAGCTCAGTAGTGTATTCTCTTTTTTTGAGTGCCCTCAGTTTTAAATCAATATTTATTCATTTAGTATTTAATTGCTCTCGTTATGTGGACCGTCTCAATGCCCCCTCCCCCCGCCCCAAACGAATAGGTCTTTTGAGATCGTTAAAAGATCTATTCGTTTAATCGCAAATTATATTTTATTTGATTTTCTTAATATATTCAAAATCGACTATTATGAGTGCAGATTATTTATGTAGTTAATGCCAAAAAAAATTTCGAAGAATTTGAACTTGGTTAAAAATGCCCCCCTAAACAAATGGGTTTAATAATTACATTGGAGGCACTTGATTATTCGTTCATCACGATCAAATTCTTTATGATTTCTAGTTTATGCGGTTCGATTCCCGGTATCGGAACCACATTGACACGGTCCAAACGACCCTCAATAATAAAACTTTAATTAACATTAAGATAAAATAACGAGACCAATTAAATACTAAATGATTAATATTGATTAAAAAATGAGGGCACTCAACGAAAGAGAATACGCTACTGAGCTTCGAGACAATTCTAGAAGATGCAAGACGGAAGAAACAAATGACTACGCAGGAAACTAAATATTCGGCGGAAGAAAACAGCGCCAAAAATATCAAGAGGAACGACCAATAGAATTAGGGGGGCAAGAAAAAGCGCCAAAGATTCACGGCCAAAAGAAAAAAGCGTGCACTAAATCGATCAAAGAATAGGAGATAAATCCATGAGATTGGGAAGCAGGTCATTGACCGGGAAAATAAAAACTGTAAATACCAGGGACCAATAGTGGAGAGGCCACATGCCCAAAACGATAAAAGCGGTTTGCTATCAGGTCTCGCTCTCTTACGTTTCTGTCCTCTCCGCGAGGTGATGAGCGTTGCTTTATTTTCTTTAGAGAAACTTTTCTTCAGCTCGTAGAGTTTGGTAAAAGGAAGGGTACTTAACTTTCGCTGCTCTCTACAAGGGAGAATTTAGAAAAGTTTTTGTCTCCCAGCCCTCCGGTTAGGCCAATATAGGGATCTAGGAGTTGCTAAGTATAAGGAATTTAGCTTTCTATATTCTTATTGCTTGAAAATCGCAAACCACGATTTACAACCAAGATTATTAAAAAGGAGAACCTTTACACTGTGTGATATTTGCTGACAGCACCCAGAATAATAAGACAGTTTTTGAGTTGAATCCGAATTTTCAACCCACTTCTTATGAACTCATTTGGATGAACATAACAAATAGCTGTTCTGAAATAAACAATTCTGGACTCGTGAAACAAGCCTGAGTGGTAGAACTTAATTCTTGATTCCATTCTGAATTTTCAACAAACTTCTTGGGAGCTCATTTAGACGGAATAGCAAAGAATTAATTTCTCACTAACGTATGGCGTTCAATTACAAATAGCCTGACTTGTGCAAGCAAATATATCGTCCACTTTGAATTTTCAACCCACTTCTTGGGAGCTTATTTGGGTAGAAGATCAGAATCAACTTGCAATCAATTCAGCAAATATAATCCCATAAGCAACACAAGCCAACTGAAGCTAAAGTAGCCAGTGATTATCACGACACTCACACATGTGCGAGTTGTAATAATCGGTTACGAGGCGGCAGCTAATCCTGTGCATTGGATGCGTGTGTAGATTAAAAGTGTCACATAGCTGAGCTCATTTTAAACAATTTAATCCGCTGCCATATCAAATAGATTCCTAAGACTTGTGGATTTTGCTTAGTTGATAGGCTAGGAATTCTATAGTAGTCGTGAGATTAAGTAGAGCACAGATATTGCACCTCGTCTGCCAATAGTCGCACGATCCATGGTTTTCAGTTAGAAAATACTTGGCAACTAATACCTGGCAGTGTTGATCACGTCAGGGAGCTAGCTCAGGATAGAAAAACCTTTTTAGACCGTGTTGATTGAAATTGAGTTGTTAGATATTCGCAGAAATTCTGCTTCCCGAGGAAATTCGCTTGCGCACTATTGACGTCCTTGTATTCGCATAAACGTTCAGAGAACGTAAGTTGCTTTCATTTTAACAAATTCGTAGAAGATCGAACACGCAATCATTCTCGCCTTAGGGTTGTCCACAATCAAGAAGTCAAATTACGTTTCAACAATGCAGAAGATTTAGGGAACGTTCATAATTGTTGTAAAATAAAAGCATTTGCACGCAATAAGAATCAAGTTATCTAAAATTACAATTCTCTTAATAAAGCCAAATTTGCTTCCTGACACGACTGAGAACAAGGTAAGTAACTGCTCTCAGCATATTGTGATAAGGAAGTAATAAATTGGCTTAAAGTGCAAATAATTGTTTAATGAAATCCAACAATTCGCACTCGAAGCTACAACTTTTAGTTTAAAAAATAAGTTCTGAATGAAATAAATTGAATTCAGCATTTAATATTTTGTCAATTATCCTTGGCGATTGGAAACCGTTACAACTGGTACGCTTGGTGGGACCCTGAAGTTTAAGAAAAGTAGAGTGATTGCGTAACGTGTATTGTCCGTCCGTTCATCGTAGAGGTGAAGGCCGTACGATTTGAGAAATTGGGAAACGAACGTGTTCGGAACTGTATTCGTTGAATGTACCCCGCTGTGAACATTTACGAGTCGCGATAAAGATGACAATAGAAAGTCTCACTGTCATCATCAAATATGATAGTCGAGCTTGAAATTTCTAAAATTTGAACGAGATAAATTTAAAGGAAAAACCGGTTATTTCTGGAATTATAATAAGAGATCGGAATTAAAAATAAACGCGGAAATTGAAATACCGATACCTAAACTATTAGTAGAAAATAAACTAAATTTAATCGTCGTCATCGCGCTAAATAAATCAATTAATTAAAATGGCGGATAATAACGACACACCCAAAATAAATAAAGCGAAAACCAAAGAAATTAAACAGTCCCAATCGATGATGGAGAAAAAGGAAGATAATCTAAAGTCGGTTGGCGATAAATTAGAAGACGCTTCCGGAAGTGTACAAAAAAATTCGGCGGATAATTTTCTCGTGAACCCTTACGATAATAGGGAACAAAACACAACCTTTTGCGAGGGCGCGGAAAATGATCAGTTAGTCTCAGAAAAAACGCACATCGATGATCGGGATGAAGACGAATACTAGGTAGAGGACAAAGAAAGTAGGAGAATAATTAGGACTCTTGATCAAGTAATCGCAGACTTAGAATCAGAGGTTAAAATAGTAAAAAGAATTGTCGTGATCGTAGCCAGCCAGCAAAAAGCGGCAACAAAAAACTGCGACGCGCATAAGCAAAAATTGTCAAACGAAATTACGAGAACAAGTCAGAAAGTGGACCTGAGCACGAAAAAATTAGAAGAGAGGATAGATCAGAGTATCTCAATTAGGAAAGAAAATTGCGAAGCGAGAAGTGCGTATCTGGAAGGTCACATTGTAGACATCAAAGAGAAAGTTAGCATTTTAAAATGAAAAACCGAGGAAGTACAGTTAGATCATGGAGATATTTTAGCTAAAGGTTTGCGCACAGAGAAACGGATAACGAATTTAGAAAATGATCATGAAGCGTTTGAAAAACGGCTAGACCGGATTAGGCAGGTCGGAGGTCAGGCGAATATCCCATGGATAAAAAATTATCCTGTGCCTAAATTTTCCGGGTCAGGTCGCGAAAGACCGATGACGCATGTCTAGAGGTTATAGCTCGGGAATGGTGGAATTTGATGGCAAAAGATTCAGATCATATCGGAGATTTTAAAGAAAAATTCATAAAAAGATTCCGGAACGAAGAAATCCGGTTTAGAATTAGTAAGGACCTCAAGTTTGGGAAGTACAATACAAGGGGAAATTTGTCGCGAACGGCATACGCGATTAGAATGATCAACAATGCCAGAGATTTTATTCCATCTCCGCCCGAAAAAGAAATTGTTTTAAGGATTTCTAGGAATTTTGAAGATGAAATACGCACAGGATTTGTTGTCCGCGGCGTTAAAACGATCGAGGAATTTACCGATTTGTTGGAAGCTTTTGACCAAATTGGAATGAACAATCGCACAAATAATTATGAGAGTCAAAGAAAGTCGGGTTACGATCAAAATAGGCACGATAGCAATCTCGGAAATCCTCGAGGCAATTTCAGAGATAGTATTCGTTTCGAAAATCGCAGAAATAATTATGGTAGTAACTCTCAAAATAGAGAAGACAATTATTTTAATAATCAGAACTCTGACGAGAATCGATACAGAGAGAGATATCAAAACGGTCAACAAAATCGCAAACATCAACAAATTAGTAATAATCAAGGTTATAGGAATAGACAAAATAATGGCCATTATAATGGTAATTTTCAAAACACGTACCCAGGAAATAACGGTCCAGTAATTATAATAAGTACGACAATTATCAAGGTCAACCAAATCGCTGTAATAATAATACAAATTTCAAAAATGATCGTTTTGATAATCGACCTTGATACGAGAATAATGGACAAAACAATTCTAAAGCGGGAAATAATGAATATCAAAATAATTATAATCACGAGCGATATAATAATGGATATGTCCAAGGGGGTATTTATAAACGCGAGTATGACGGTCAAAATAATGTAAACCCTAATTCTACGGATAGAAATGGCCAGTCTATGAGAAATGTACCCAACCGAAATTTAAATAAAAGCGACGCAAATAATAAGACACCCGTGAATCGAAGCAACACGAAGCAAGCAAGAATTTTATCACAAGAGAAAGCTTCGTAGGATGCGTATAACTGTGTAAAGGTAGAAGAAGAGGGAAACGAGCAAGCCTTGGGTTGGTAGATGTGAAAACGATCGAGGCGAACCCGGTGCCCAACGATTTGAAGAAGCCTCTCCCTTTAGACATGCGCGGCGATTTATTAGAAAATGAGGACAAAAATGTAAATAATAAATTAGATAAATGTCCCATTATGATTTTTGAATTGCAAGATTTTGAGACGAAAGAATTGATAGATATCGGAAGGGAAGTAACGTGCATTTCGGAAAATTGCTATGAGAATAATAGGATTATATTTCAAGATTGCGAATTATTGCCAATTGTAGGAACGAATATAGTCGGAGCGACAGGAGCAAATCCTGTAAAATTGAAGCATCAAGTTTATGCAAAATTCAAAATGGGTAATTGGATAGGATCTTACGTATTTTTGGTTGTTTCTAAACTAAACAAAGATTGTATTATTGAGGTTGATTTACTAAAAAGATTAAAAAGCAAAATAGACTTCGATGATAATATTATTGAATTACGCGAAAAAAATAAGGCGATAAAAATAAAATTATTGGACGAAGATCCAAAAAGAATACGATTAATTTTCGACCCTGAAAATTCTCACAGAGAGAAATTTGTTGATTGTTTAGGAAAACATTTTTCTGCGGAAGACACTTATCCTAATGTCGTGAGAGAAATAAATCACGTTGAAACTTACGATAATACGCACCATGAATTTGATTTAAAAGATGCCGAGATGAATGAAAAAGTCGCTCTATGCACTTTGCTCGGTAATAACGAAAAGGAACGATTCTACAAGCTTATTTCGCGTTATAGAAAAATATTCTCAAGAAAATCGGGCAAAAATTATTAGTCATGTCATCACTAGTCAATCATTAGTCATATCATCACTAGACTTAGTAAGAAGCTTTTGGAAAGTGCCTTTACACCCAAATTTCATGCAATATACCGGTTTTCTTATAAAAGGAAAATCGTACGTATTCTGTGTGACTCCGCTTGGCTTGAAAACAAGCATGAGCGCACTCGTTCGAGCGTTAGATTTAATTCTTCGTGGGCTAGGCGATTTTGTGATTACTTTTATCGGTGATATGCTATGCAGTTCACAAAGCATCCCGCAGCATCTGGACCATCTCGAGCAACTTTTTCAACGACTGGAGGAACATAACATGACGATCA
>JBAGKK010001913.1:0-12616 GCA_037177015.1 Euceroptres primus | reverse complement strand
GTCGATAGAGCCTTAAGTAAGTTAATTGCCCTTTGAACTTGAAATCAAAAACAAAGTTAACAATCTCTTTAAAAGTCTTGAGCGCTTTGAGAAAATAAAACATTATTTAATTTCTAACGAATCAATAAAATGTTACTGAGTCGCAAATATAATCGCGAGCCCTATAGGCGCGCTTAAACTTATTTTAATAAGAAATTCAAGTATCATGCTGAAATTTCGGAAAATAATAAAGAATATATTGAAGCATCAATGTCTGGTGCGTTTTGGTTTTTATTTTTAAAAACATTTCGAAAATAATTTTTTTTTCGTAATAAAAATATGAAACACACCAGACATTGATGCCTCAATATATTATTTATTATTTGCCATAATTTCAGCGAAAGATTTGTATTTCTTTCTCAATAAACCTGTCAAATATAAATAAAAAACGGTCGGTAATTCGATGTATATGACACACTGTTAAGTTCATATTCATAAAATTACAAAGTTTACGTACGGCAGTAAAAGTAAATCATGAGGAATAAACTTGACTCTGCGCAAAGAACGATGAATATTCTGCGAGCTCGGAAGCGCGATGAAACTTGCGAGCGAAGCGCGCGATGAGAATGTGCCTGCGCCCCCGAAGGGGACCGGGCAGATTTTTTTAAAATTAAATTTCAAATTAATTTTATATTTAAGCAACTTGAAATTTTGTTTTCCTTTTTTAATTGTTTAAAATAAAAAAGCATTTATGATTCTTTAGGTTCAAGATAAATCGTTGATATGGAACACAGAATTAATAGAAGCCCTCGAATTGCAAAATCTTTTGCTCAACTGTATGCACACCGTATATTCAGCAGAAAATCGAAAAGAGAGCAGAGGATCTCATGCTAGAGATGATTTTAAGGTGCGCATTTTTTATTTTTTATTTTAAATACATTTTTATTATTCCACAATTTATTTTCCATATTAAATTTAAAAATTAAAGTATTATACGAAAATAGGATGAAAGATGGATTTAATTGATTATTTTATGAAAACTATTTTTTATATAACTATTTTATATAAGTATTTTATATAACTATTTTATAATAGTTTTATAATAGAAAACTATTTTATATAACTATTTTTTCAGGAAAGAATAGATGAATTTGATTATTCTAAACCGATTGAAGATCAGAAGAAGCGATCAATCAATGACCACTGGCGAAAGCACACACTTTCTTGGGCTGCTGAGGATGGTGCCGTGAGTAAAAATGTTTAAAAATGATCGATCAATCTACAAATCAAAAGACCAAAAGTTTAACATCCCAAATTCAATATTAAACAATTTAAGAGTATTGGTTTTATACTTCAAAATAAAAGAAGTATCTTCTGTTTTATTGTTTGTATTCAATTCTATTCCCAGGCATTAATTTTATTTATAATTAACATAATAATAATATTAATCTGCTCATTAGAAAAAAGAATATTATTTATTAATCTATTATTAATTCATAATTAATTAAATTTTTCTGTTAAATTAATATGAAAGAAATAATTAAAAATTAAAATAATTAAAATTTAAATTTGTTAATTAATTACACAGATGAGTATCTCTTATCGCCCTGTAATCGATACGACATTGGACGAAGAGGAAGCTCAACATGTACCACCGGCTGTTCGTACATACTGAAAAATTTCTAAAGAAATTCAAAGATCTAACAACTTTTATAGCAAGTCCCTTCTTCTGTGTCTATCATAAAATCGCTTGAAATAAACGTTTTTAATATATTTTCAATTGGATAATTATAAATCTTAATAATATACTTAGTGGGGGATTATATTGACCCTCAATGAAAATAATCGTTTATAATATTGGATGTAAATTTTGGGTTTAGGGACAGAATAAATAATTACTGATTGTGATGGTGAAGTTACACCACTGTGCGCCGAAACGTAAGTTTCAATAAAAAATTAATTGAATTATTTATTATGACCCTAAGGACAAAATTAACATCCAATATTATAAACGATTACTTAAAAAAATAATTATGAAAATTAATTTTGTATTTTTATCCTTGAGAAAGTACTGACCTTTTTTCAAGAAAATGAAACAAGTATTTAATGTAAATTTTTCCATTGCAGCCTTCTTATTCGCCCAATAATAAATTACCACGCTGGAGACCCGACTTTTACTTTTCTCGCAAGAATCGTATAATTGATACGACGCTTTTACTGTTCAGAGTTGGTCAACCAATGAAAACGAAAAATAAATCATTAAGTTCTCGCGCCTTTGCAATGTCAGATTCTCAGGATCGTACTTAGTGCAAAAAGTCTAATTTATCCCCTTTACCATTAAAAATTATTTTAAAAAACAATCATTTTTTCGCGCTTTCATTTGGCGCATGCGCTTTGTTTGCGGTTTAGCAAAATAGCGGTTTGCGCAAAAAGTTGAAAAATCACAAGTTAAAATCAAATTTATATCTTTCTAAATTTAGATTTCATCGAAAATAAGTTTTTTAATCGTTGATGATTGATGAATCGTTGGTTAAAATTATGTCAGATTTAAACAGTCGAAAAATTTAGAGTAGATTAGATTTGTAGAAGAATATCGTTGGGAGCACATTTTTATAGCGATTCGTTAAATTTTGTATTAAAAACTTGTTTAAAGATTCAAATTTACGATACTTTTATTAAATTATTATAGAAACGACATTTAATATTGATTATTTTATGTCAAATTTTTTATTTAGAAAATCCTATAACTTCACTTTTTACAAAAAAAATAGTAATTACAATTTTTGGTAATTATTAAACGTTATTAAACCAAAGTATAAAACTAATCAAACTATTTATTAATCACATATCTATTTTGTAGCAAATAATTATCTACGAGTAAATTGCTCCTAGACACTTGTTTAAAACGGTAAAGTATGTATAAAAAAATAACAAAAAATAAATTTTATAAAATTATAATACACCTGGAATTAAAAAATCGATAAAATTAATCAGCTTTTTTTGTGGGATTCATACATAATTTTAAAGCAAGATTTAAATGAATAACTCAATTATTCTCAAAATATTCGGTTCTGCTGCTATTTTTATTATTTGAAAATTATTTTCAAAAATCGAACTCATTCAGGACTTTGGATGAGAATCGCTTGTGCATTGTTACCAATGAAGCAAAAAATTTAATTTCCCGCCTTTTGGAAATTCGTTACCATCAAGCCTTTTTCACAAATAATCTCGTCTCTTTGTGGTGTAAGAAATTAATATCGACTTTTGTACGTCTTTTTTAGAGATAAGAACGGAATGAAAAAGTAATTGAAATTTTGGAAACCAGTGGATGTCTTACTTTTTTTGGCAAGGTTGGCAGCAGTGCGGATAGTCTGCCCGACTATTTCAGTAGGCACTCAATCACTTCCGAGGAAACACATTGCCGTGCGAGAAGTACGCGAGTGAAAAATTGGGGTTAGTCTTGGTCGGCAGATTGTCGAATTTAATCGGCTTTTGGACCCAGAAACAATCATGAACGGAATGCTGAAAGTGTCGACCATCTTGGCGAAAAATTTCTCAACCACGACCCTCGTAAGGAGTTTTTTCAGTTACATAATTTTTTGTCATCTCAAACAATTTACCTTTGCCCATCTTCTTCGTGGTTTCGAATCTATAATTATATTACGTAAGTCTCAGGGTGCAAATCATTGTCAAATAACACAACAATAAATTTAAAAAAAACAATGAAAAATTGACGTTCGAATTTAAACAATACGGAACTGAAGCAGATTCCGATGCTAGCAGACGACTCTCATGTCGTCCCTTTTGTTTTGAAGGATTTGATTCAAATTTGTTCCGAAATCGATCCAGTTACTCTGAGCGAATTGCTGTACAAATGGAAACCGACTTTAGAGTCCGGGAAATGATTAATTAACGGAGGTATTATCTTAGTTTTTAAGTAGAAAAAAAAAAGGTTTCGAAAGACTAACGTGACACTTCATTACCATCGATCACATGCCTCTATAAATGCCACGATTTTCTAGCACAGTCTGAATCTAAAATTATAAATAATCAAGCTGTTTGAAGTCTTAACTTAAGTTTATCCGAATTTTTAAACGGTCCTACCAAATAAAAGATCATTAATTTTCATAACACCCAACTAATTAATTACTTTCTATGTATGATTTCCATCAATTCTTTTTCTTTCCATATTTGTTCGTATTTTGAAGCTTGGACTGGACAACAAGATCTTATTATCTCACCAATTACAAATTTTAATTATGATTAAATACATAAATATTTTTAAAAAAACGTAATTATAAATTTTCCCTACAAGTCGTGTTTGTGATTTAAGGGGGTGTGATACGTTATGATGTCACGAATTACCGACCGGGTATAAAAAATATTCGGCAATCCTATTTTTAAACAAAGATATCAAGTTGAAACTTAAGAGAATGTTAGGAAATATGAATAGGCACATCTGTTATTTGTTATTTTTTCAAAATTTTGAAAAAAAGACTAGAAAAAATGACACATAACAGATGTGTCTATTCATATTTCCTGTCATTCTCTTAAGTTCCAACTTGATATCTTTGTTTGTTTTAAAATAGGATTGCCGAATATTTTTTATAACCCGTCGGTAATTCGTGATATCATAACGTATCACATCCCCTTAAGGGGGTGTGATACGTTATGATCCCACGAATTACCGACGGGGTATAAAAAATTAAAAGATTTTTTTTCAACATTTTGAAAAAATGACACATAACAGATGAGCTCATTCATATTTTCTATCATTTTCTTAAGTTTCAACTTGATATCTTTGTTTAAGAATAGGACCGCCGAATATTTTTTTTACCCCGTCAGTAATTTGTGATATCATAACGTATCACACGCCCTTAAATTTGAAAAAAAGGTGATCAAAACATGTTAGTTACATAACAGCATGTTTTTTTCAGATTTCTTTAAAGAATTAAATTTAATATTGATAATGCATTTATTATTAATTTATTTAGTTTGGAATCGATTAGCACTAATTTACTATGCATTAAAATTTGTATGTTAAAATTAATATTTGTATAAGTATGTAAATGTACTTTCTATAAAATCATACTTCTTTGGCTCCTTTATTTGAAGTAAATTTTGGCAAAGATAAATTTCTAATAATGCAAGATATTGTGAAATTTTGTGCAACGGAAAGTACAGTTGCAGTAAAGTTGAAGTAATTTCATAACTTTTTTGCGATGCAATTGCACTTCCAGTAACATATGGATGTAAATGGGCGGGAATTATTTGTTATGCAATCTCAGTTCTTTTTCCTGATTAGACTAATTGCCTTCAAATGCTCCATTAACTCATCATTCATATTTAATTTGCCATCTTTGCATCCTTCCACAAGAATCAATTTTATCTCTATTGGAGCTCTTTCAGCTTGACTTAATAGTTCAGAATTTTTTTTTTCTGCTTGAAGCGATATTTCTGAGAGGAAGCTGTCGTAAATTTTCAGCCTTTAATTATGCAGACCCTAAATTCTTTATCTTTCGTAAAATTTAAATTAATCACATCAAGAGATGAAAGATAAAAAGTACCTACATTCCCGTCTTTTAAAAATTCTATTTCTGAACGTATCATAATGCTATGAAAATTCCATGCGAGAAGTTATTCTAGACAGTCTGCCAAACAGACGCAAAATACGATTTATAAGAATGCAGAATTGAGTTTTAAAAATTAGATTTTATCTTCTAGAAATTATACCAGAGAGAAAATTTCTCTCTTCTAGGTATAAGTGTTTTTTTTTTTAATCAACAAATTATGAATTGCATCTCAGTATTTTTAGTTTCTTGTTTGATTTTGTATCAGTTAAAGAAAATATTTGAAAATATCTCATATGCTTGAAAGCGAGCAACTTATTACTAAATAAAAACATGCGTCATGTGTAAGCAGATTAATCAGTTATTTTCCTCTAATTTTAATCTCAGAGAAAGATAATGCAAGGTTGTTGTGCTAGAGTGAAAATTGCAAGCAAAAAAGTATATCTTCATTCTTTTATGCTTTAAATTTTTCTTTCAGTACTACGCACTATTTTTGAGTAAAATGAAAATACTAGAATGAAAATACTAACTTTATATATTTTTTAAAAAAGTTCACTTCTTAAATTTCAATAACATCCAGTATTTCAATTAACTCTGATAAGTGAAATATACAAAACATTTGTTATCTTAAAAGGAAAAACAAATAAAAATACATAGGCGAGACTATAGTTTACAATTATAGATAACACAATCTTTAGTAGACAATAATTAATTGGATTTAATAAAATATATACGTATGGATAAGAAAATTGATTTAAATTAATAAGAAATTAAAATAAAATTAACTATTATCAACTGACGATTTTTTTATCAATTTCAAGGCATGAAATTCTGTACACCTCTCCGAAATTCTAAATAATTTTTCTACCATTGACAAAAATTGATTTTACGTAGCACAATTTTTTATATTTTTAAAAATCTTAAACTCTTTCTTTGCAGAACATTTTATTTATTACCATGCTTTTTTATTACAAAATACTGAATGCCATAGTATTTATTAACCAGCATAAACTAAGAAATAATTTGTATTTTTGATTTTGGGAGTGCTTTCTAATTTTTTTCGTTTCACAGCCTCTTAAAGTAATAATAATTTAATCACTTCTTTTGCAATTTGCAGAACAAGTTGGGATTACCTGTGATCGCCAGTCGTCAACTACATTACACCCCGGACAGTAAATTTGCGAAAGTTTCCGATGGACCATCGAAAAATTATCCCCTGGTTGATCACACGTACGATGCAGTTGTGGTCGGAGCTGGTGGAGCCGGCCTTCGAGCAGCCTATGGTCTCGTGGCAGAAGGTTTTAAAACCGCTGTTGTCACTAAATTATTCCCCACAAGATCCCATACTGTCGCTGCCCAAGGAGGCATCAACGCAGCCCTTGGAAATATGGAAGATGACAATTGGCAATGGCATATGTATGACACAGTCAAGGGATCTGACTGGCTTGGAGACCAAGATGCCATTCACTACATGACTCGTGAAGCTCCCAAGGCTGTCATCGAACTAGAAAACTGTGGCATGCCTTTCAGCAGAACATCTGATGGTCAGTTTGCCAAAAATTTTATTTTATTCCTGCAATTTCTTTAAATCCAATTTTGTCAGAGTATTTTATTTCGCTTTCAAGTTTTACAGAAGCGATAATGTGAATCACTTGAGAAGGGCTTAAAAAATAACATGGAAAGAGTAATTTTAACGTCCAGAAATCATCAGCCTTGAATTAAATTTTAATTCAATAAGATATTAATTTTTAAAAAATTCAAAGGCCTTAATTTTAATCACTCGGTATCGGCAAGATTTCTCAATCATACAGCTTATTTTTCTACTTAAAGATAGACCAAAGACGAAAAGAAATATAATTTCATTTTAAAACGTATCTAGTTTCAGAATCTTGTAATGGTTTATTTCGGAAAAGTTTCACAAACTTGAAACATAATGAATAACAAATTGAACTTGGAACAGTTTCGAATCTAGTAAAAATACAAATTTTCTTTACCTACTAATCGTCGCCAGATTCGTCACCACTAGTTGCTGTTTTATTAGTTTTAGCTGCCGAAGATGCCGCTGAGTCCGATCCTTCGCTCGGGTCTTGAAATTTTGGCTTTAAGGAAATTAATAATTGCTAAAATAATTAAGATAGAAGTCCAGCTTTCATAATTTTGTACTTAATCAGACAAACCTCGTTTATCTGATTTTCTTTTGATTGGAGTTTTTTTTGATTGGATGCTTTCGGCAGGACAACTTTCTTCGAAGCAGGAGTGACAGTTGATTTTTTCTGTTTTTCCTCGCTTTTTTGATTTTGCCTCTTCACTGCGTTTGCTGCATCAACGAAGGGTTGTTTTTCGGCTACCGACATATTCCGCCATTTCTCCCCAGCCAGTTTGAATGTGTGAGGACTTTTCACATCCGGATTTAGCTATGTGTTTGAGAATTAAAAATTTGTTTGATTTTCATTTATTATTTCATCTTATACCTATTTCGGTTAAAAAAGATATAATAAAAATTCATTGACAAATGATTGTCACTTACTTTGCGGAAATCTTGCATAAAGTTAATAAAAGCATTTGCGCTCTTCCAAGTATTTTTTCGATTCCAAGTTTCTACTGGCGATCGAGAACGGGCTCTGCGATTTGAAGCCCGCGTTTGTGATCGCTCCCTGTAAAAAAATAAATTGTTTTACAACAAACTTATTATCCTAAATAAGTTTTAAATATTTAAATATAAATAAATAAACGAATTGCAAGTATTTTTAAATGATTATAAACGAAAAAACTTGCCTATTTCTTTTGCCTTGTGTTTTTTTCTCGTCCATCTTCTTAAGCTCTTCGTTATTATTTACTCGTATTAATTCGTTTTTATTCGTATTAATTCAATTGTCGTAATTATTTGAAAACTCACTTCATTTTCCAGTGAAGGAGAGAAATCCTGAGAAGTTCAGAAATTATAGTTGTTACCAGTTGCAATGAAAAATTGCTAGTAAATGGTCTAAGATGTGGAAAATTAACAAACCGTTTGTGAGCGTTGCTATGTAGATTGATTTTGTTTTAGTCTAAATATTTCTACTATATTCATTCAATTCAAAAGAAAATTTTAGAACATACCTACAACTTCAGACATTCCTTTTTTAACATTAGAAAAACAATACATCAAAATAAATTGTATTTTGTTAAAATCAAAAAGAAATATTGAATAGTCCTAAGCTATATTTTAATTGAGATTTTTTGATTTATTTTTCCAGGCAAAATTTACCAAAGAGCTTTCGGTGGACAGTCTTTGAAGTTCGGAAAGGGAGGACAAGCTCACCGATGTTGTTGCGTAGCCGACAGAACAGGACATTCTTTACTCCACACACTTTACGGGCAATCTTTGAGTTATGATTGCAACTATTTTGTCGAGTATTTCGCTTTGGATTTACTCATGGAAGATGGAGAATGTCGGGGAGTAATTGCACTCTGCTTGGAAGATGGTTCGCTCCATCGGTTTCATGCTAAGAACACCGTCTTGGCGACTGGAGGATACGGAAGGGCCTATTTCTCGTGTACATCTGCGCACACTTGCACTGGAGATGGCACAGCGATGATATCAAGGGCCAATCTGCCGAACCAGGACCTCGAATTCATCCAGTTTCACCCCACTGGTAGGCCGGATTATAAATAAAACTGCATTAATATAAATTTGTTAATCTCTAGTCTTTCCGAGAATGACTCTTAAATATGTCTCGTGATTAATAAAGAAGTGGTTCGTTTTTTCAGGAATTTACGGCGCTGGTTGTCTTATCACAGAAGGAAGCAGAGGAGAAGGAGGATATTTGATAAACAGCGAAGGAGAAAGATTTATGGAACGATATGCACCAGTTGCGAAGGATCTCGCGTCCCGAGACGTAGTTTCTAGGTCGATGACGATTGAAATTCGCGAGGGCAGGTGAGTAATTTATCTCAAAGAATGAGGGAGTCAGGAAATTGACGTTAGTGTTTTATTATAATTTTTTTAATCTAATTCAATACTTACTTTTCATTTTCAGAGGCGTCGGTCCCGAGAAAGATCACATCTACCTTCAGCTTCATCACTTGCCGCCCGAGCAATTGGCCGCAAGATTGCCCGGAATTTCAGAAACAGCGATGATCTTTGCAGGAGTGGACGTAACTCGAGAACCGATTCCAGTTTTGCCAACTGTCCATTACAACATGGGTAGCTTTCTCTTCTTTTCCTACTGAAACCAGTTCTAGTTCCTAGAAATGTTTCTAGGATGTTCTTCATTGCAGGTGGCGTTCCTACGAATTACAAAGGACAGGTTCTAACGAAACAGAACAATCAGGACAAAGTTGTTCCTGGTCTCTATGCTTGTGGTGAAGCTGCTTGTGCTTCTGTTCATGGTGCTAATCGTCTCGGTGCGAATTCTCTTCTCGATCTCGTTGTATTTGGTCGAGCGTGTGCGAAAACGATTGCCAAGGAAAACAAACCTGGAGAAAAGATTGGAAAACTTAGTCCTGTTAGTACTAGAATATTCCTAACTTAAATATTTTAATTTATTGTATATTATATATTATTTTTTCATTTTGTGTTTAGAACGCGGGAGAAGAATCTGTGGCTAATTTGGATGCGGTAAGGAACTCGAATGGCTCTATTTCCACGGCTGACTTAAGACTGACTATGCAAAAAACTATGCAGACGCATGCTGCGGTATTTAGAGAGGCCCAGACGCTGAAAGACGGTAATTGTTAAAGTATTTTGTTTTTTTAGGAGAGCAGTTTATAATACCTGGAAATGCACGATTTAATGATTTTTTCCCAATCTTTAACTGTTTCTCAGGCTGTAAGAAAATGAGTGACATATACAAGAAGCTGGATGAGATTAAAGTTACTGACCGTTCCCTCGTTTGGAATTCTGACCTGGTGGAGACTCTAGAACTACAAAATTTAATGATAAACGCAGTGCAGACTATCACAGCAGCTGAAAACAGAAAAGAGAGTCGCGGTGCCCATGCGAGAGAGGATTTCAAAGATAGGATCGACGAATACGATTACAGCAAACCTTTGGAAGGTCAGCAACCAAAACCTATCGATCAACACTGGAGAAAACACACCCTTACAACAGTCAACCCCAAAACTGGGGATGTAAGTCGAATATTTTGCTTTTTAATATTTACTTGACGCATTTAAAAATATTTATGTTTATTATTTTTTTTAGGTGTCGATTGACTACAGACCGGTGATAGACGAAACGCTGGACCTGAATGAATGCAAGACAGTTCCACCCGCGATCCGTTCCTATTAGACTGAGAATTAGGAGTCACTTGTAAGTTCGTCTAAATTTTCTTACCCGACATTTGGTTACATGATGTGAATTGTACGCGCGTTGAATACCAACTGGAATGCGAGTCAGTCAAACTCGGAGCGACCCAATTATTGCTAACCACCGGTCATTTCACTAACAAGCAATGATTTAATTTATTCTCTCGATCTTCTTCGTTGTGCACCAAAGTCTAATCTTGTCAATGCTTGCACGTCTCTAGCGGGCAAGCTCAGTTGTCCTTGTAGGAAGTTGGTGCTGAGTTTATTTATTGCTTCGAGAAAAGGAAAAAACCCCATCGATCTCTCCGACATATTAAGATGACTGTATAATATTAGGATTTAGGAAATATGATAATACCGACCTTAATCGCACGACTTTTAAGGAGAGGTTTCGTTCCTTGTCTATATTTTTATACTTCTGTCCAAAGCCCCGGCAATGTTTTTTGAAATTTATTGAAGAATTTTTAGAGGTGCTTAAAATACTCACTAAAAAGAGAATCAAATTTTTAAAGGAAGTTAGAATTTAAAAGGTATACTGTCTTTTTTTTAAATGATCTGTTTCTATTAGACGTGTGCATTTTGTCGGATCGAATATGGTATTTTCGATTCGACGTGCGTTCATTTTCGGATCGGTTTATTCGATTCGTTTATCAAATGTCGAAAAACCGACATTCGATCCGTGCCTTGGTCGGATCGGTTTTTTCGTTTCGATCAGCCCTCCGATCGAATGTCTAAAAATCTACCTTCAAATCGGTTTTTCGATTCGATTGGTCCGTGCGTCGGAAAATCCCACATGGTATGTGCCTTAGATTGAATCAGTTGTTTACTTTTTACATATTTCTTTCAATTAGTTGACCATATAGTCCATCAATAAACCGAAACAAGTCGTTAGTTCCTATAAATAAATTAATCAAAAATCAAAATGTGAAAATAGATTAAAGAATTATGAAACACAATTTCTCTTTAATTGAATAATTTTTGCAATTCGAAAAAGTTTATATATGTCTACAAAATAAAGATTTTTTAAAATTTTGAATGAATATGCTCTGAATTCTTATACCTATTATTTTCACAAGTGACAAAATTAATCAAATAAAAGTTTTAGCGATAACTGATCAATATCTCTTTTATATTTGCATATTTGTAATTTTGTATTCTATTGTTTGGGAAGATAACAATTTTGATCATATACTCTGTACATCTGAATTAAAAATAACAATTCCACTGAGAATAAGTAATTTTTTGTTCACTAATGATTATTGGAAATACTCACAAAATCAATTATAATGAATTGCACTGTTTGATTAGTTAACTCTTACTCATTTAGATTTAGAGAGTGTATAATATTTATTGGAGGAATTTTAATTCTTCATACATATCTAAAACATTCAAACGATAAAGACGTTTTGAAATTTGAAAAGAAAACCAATGACAGATTTTTTAACAGTATTCTTTACTAGCAAAAGTAGCTCGCTACGCGCGCTTATAACATGTCTATCCTTATTATTGATTTAAAATATCATGATATATTTGATACTGTTTAATTTATATTCTCTTATTATTTATATATATATATATATATATATATATAATTATATTATATTATATCATTTAAAAATTTTATTTAACTTCATCACAAACCTAAACTAAGGATGTTGGAAAACAGTAATAATATTCGAATTTTTACTATTTAAATTATACTAAAATAGTATATTATGCACCTAGGGGGAGAAGAGGGACTTTTTTGACGAGTGTATGTTTTCAGTACGAGTCGTAGG
>JBAGKK010001902.1:0-12616 GCA_037177015.1 Euceroptres primus | reverse complement strand
GAACTTTTCTGAAATGTCACACTTGTTTGAAAATTTTGCTGGTGCGAATTCGCACTAGTGTGGTATTTGAGGGTTAATATTATTTTGAATAGCTTTTAACTACTGTTTAGTTAAAATTAGTAGAACATACATGACGGATGAAAAGAATGTTTTCCCTATTTCTGAGCGGTTCTCTAAAATTTGCATTCATTATTAGAACATGTGTAATTTCAATTATTTTTTTTATCTGTATAGGGTATAGCTCTGGTTTGGGAAAGTTACAAATTAGATCAGTATGTGCAGCGACTTTCTGATGTTGTTGTGTCTTTTCAAGAAAAAGTTGAAGATCTTTTAGTCGTTGAAGAACAGTTAGACGTGGATGTACGGTCTTTGGAAACTTGTCCATATTCTGCAAATACATTTGCCGATATTTTATCAAAAATTCAAAAATCCGTGGACGAATTATCTCTAAAGAATTACTCAAATTTGCATATTTGGGTTGCAAAACTGGATGAAGAAGTTGAGAAGAATTTGGCTGCGCGGTTGGAAGCTGGCGTAAAGGCATGGACAGACGCTCTTATGGGGCAGAAGAAAGAAATTGATTTGAGTATGGACACAGATGCACCCACACAACCAACGCATAAACCTGGTGGGGATCCAAAAATTCAAAATCAAATCCATGAAGTACGAATCACGAATCAAACGATGTATTTGTATCCCAGTATCGAAGATGCCAGATTTCAAATAATGCAACAATTATTTGCTTGGCAAGCAATTGTCACATCACAAATTCGGCTTCAGAGTTCGAGGTATCAAGTGGGTCTTGATAAACCCGAATCCGGAACGTACAGGAATCTGCTTACGAAATTGCCTATTGGTAAACAACCATTAGAAGCTGCCTATGATGCTACAGAATCTAAAATGAAAGATGTTGCTGATTATGTAGACCAGTGGTTAAGATACCAAGCATTGTGGGATCTACAGCCTGATAATCTTTACGGTAAACTTGGAGAAGACATCAATTTATGGATGAAATGCCTGAATGACATAAAAAAGACAAGAACTACCTTTGACACTTCTGACACAAGAAGGGAATTTGGACCTGTTATCATTGATTTTGCTAAAGTTCAAAGTAAAGTTTCATTAAAATATGATTCCTGGCACAAAGAAACTCTCGGCAAATTTGGTACGCTCCTGGGTAACGAAATGACCAGTTTTCACGCACAAGTTTCAAAATCCAGAGGAGATCTTGAACAACAATCGATTGAAGCTGCTAGTACATCTGACGCTGTTGGTTTCATAACCTACGTTCAATCTCTTAAGCGCAAAATGAAAGCGTGGGAGAAGCAGGTTGACATATATCGAGAAGGTCAGAGAATTCTAGAACGACAAAGGTTTCAGTTTCCAACAAGTTGGCTACATGTTGATAACATAGAAGGAGAATGGGGGGCTTTTAATGAAATTATCAAGCGGAAGGATACAAGTATACAGACTCAGGTGGCTTCATTGCAGATGAAAATTGTTGCTGAAGACAAAGCAGTGGAAACAAGAACTACCGATTTTCTAAGCGATTGGGAAAAAGGAAAACCTGTTGAAGGTCATTTACGGCCTGATGATGCATTGCAGCAATTACAACTGTTCGAAAGTAAATTTGCTAGACTGAAAGAAGAGAGAGATAATGTTGCGAAAGCTAAAGAGGCTTTGGAATTGCAGGAACCCGGAGCTGTATCTGCAAGTGAGGACAGAATGCAAGTAGTTTTCGAAGAACTCCAGGATTTGAGAGGAGTATGGTCAGAATTATCTAGAATTTGGACTCAAATTGACGAAACAAGAGAAAAACCATGGTTATCCGTTCAACCTAGGAAGTTGCGTCAACAGCTAGATACAATGATGAGCCAGTTGAAAGAACTTCCAGCAAGGCTGAGACAATATTCCTCCTATGAGTACGTGAAGAAAATGTTGCAAAGTTATACCAAAGTTAATATGCTGATTGTTGAACTTAAGTCTGATGCATTGAAAGAGAGACATTGGAAACAACTTACAAAACAACTAAGAGTCAATTGGGTCCTCAGTGAACTTACCCTTGGTCAAGTGTGGGACGTTAACTTACAGAAAAATGAAGGAATCGTTAAAGACATTATACTCGTCGCCCAAGGAGAAATGGCACTGGAAGAGTTCTTGAAACAAGTTCGCGAATCATGGCAAACGTATGAATTAGATCTAATAAACTATCAAAGCAAATGTCGTCTAATTCGTGGTTGGGACGATTTGTTTAACAAGGTCAAGGAACACATTAATTCTGTTGCTGCTATGAAGTTATCTCCGTATTATAAAGTTTTTGAAGAAGAAGCTTTGACATGGGAAGAGAAATTAAACAGAATTAATGCTCTATTTGACGTCTGGATAGATGTTCAACGTCGTTGGGTCTATTTAGAAGGTATATTTTCTGGTAGTGCGGATATAAAGACATTACTGCCTGTTGAAACATCGCGTTTTCAAAGCATCAGTTCTGAATTCCTTGGTTTAATGAAAAAAGTTTCAAAATCGCCAATGGTCATGGACGTTTTAAATATTCCCGGTGTTCAAAGAGCTCTGGAGCGCCTTGCTGATCTTCTTGGTAAAATACAAAAAGCACTTGGAGAATATCTCGAAAGAGAGAGAACATCTTTCCCGAGGTTTTATTTTGTTGGCGATGAAGACTTACTGGAAATCATTGGCAACAGCAAGAATGTCGCAAGACTGCAAAAACATTTCAAAAAGATGTTTGCTGGTGTAGCCGCTATTCTTTTGAATGACGATAACACTATTATCACTGGAATCGCATCTCGTGAAGGGGAAGAAGTGAAATTTCAAACTCCTGTATCAACTGTTGAATATCCAAAGATCAATGAATGGTTAACTCTTGTCGAAAAAGAAATGAGAGTAACACTTGCTTCTAGTCTTGCTAAAGCTGTTCAAGATATCAAACAATTCAAGGAAGGAAATATCAATGCGCAAGCGTTTATGACTTGGTGCGACAACTATCAGGCACAAATTATTGTTTTAGCTGCTCAGATTTTGTGGTCTGAAGATGTTGAAGCAGCGTTGCATGAAGCTCAAGTTGATACTACTAGAAATCCTTTAGAAAAAGTATTAGTTCAAGTGGAAGGAACTTTAAATGTTTTAGCCGATTCTGTACTTCAAGAACAACCTTCACTAAGGAGAAAAAAATTGGAGCATTTGATAAACGAATTTGTACACAAGCGCACTGTAACTAGGAGACTCATAGCAAATAAAGTTTCCAATCCAAAAGCTTTCGAATGGCTTTGTGAAATGAGATTTTACTTTGATCCCAGACAAACGGAAGTTCTTCAACAATTGACGATACACATGGCAAATGCAAAATTCTTTTACGGTTTTGAATATTTAGGGGTGCAAGATAGATTGGTACAAACTCCACTAACAGATAGATGTTATTTAACGATGACTCAAGCTTTAGAAGCTCGTCTCGGTGGCTCGCCATTTGGACCTGCAGGAACTGGAAAAACTGAGTCAGTAAAAGCATTAGGTCATCAACTTGGAAGATTTGTCCTGGTATTTAATTGTGACGAAACGTTTGACTTTCAGGTAATCTTTCTATTATTAAATTTTATTTTAAAAAACGCATGATGTAAAAACACTCAATTACAAAAGTTTTAATATTTTTGTCCTGTTCTGTTATAATCTAATTTTAATAGGCGATGGGACGTATATTTGTGGGTCTTTGTCAAGTTGGCGCTTGGGGATGTTTTGATGAATTCAATCGCTTAGAAGAGCGAATGTTATCCGCCGTATCCCAACAAGTGCAAACTATTCAAGAAGCTCTTAAAAGTCAAATGGAAGGTAAAAAGGAAGGAATGCTCTGTGTTGAGTTGGTAGGAAAGCAAGTGAAAGTCTCAACAGATATGGCAATTTTCATTACAATGAACCCTGGTTATGCTGGAAGATCAAATTTGCCAGATAATTTAAAGAAATTGTTTAGATCTTTAGCTATGACTACACCCGATCGACAGCTAATAGCCGAAGTTATGCTATTCAGTCAAGGATTCAGAACCGCAGAAAAATTAGCTTGCAAAATTGTACCCTTCTTCAAGTAAGTTTTCTTATTTCACTAATTTATGAAATCGCCATCGCAATTCGGTCTGGGAAAAAATTTAACTAAACAGGTTACTTTTTAACAGAATCAGACGTGCACATATACAAACGATTTTAATTCAAAATATAAGACTAAATAAAATAATAATTGTCAGAAATTTTTAGTGTAGGATACGCTAAACACAAGATGCACATTTATTTGGCATCAAATAAAACCATATAACACAGTTAACATGTTGAAAATGTGAGAATTATAAAAGTTATAGTTTCCAAAGATTTTCCCATGTAAATAAGATAAATTAAAAAATACGAATATTAGGTTTCTTGATTTAGGTTACTTATGCTTTTCTAACTTTTCATATAAGACAAATCGTTTTTTCAGGCTATGCGATGAACAATTATCCAATCAGTCTCATTATGACTTTGGTTTGCGAGCCCTCAAGTCTGTTTTGATTTCTGCCGGAAACGTAAAACGGGACCGCATACAAAAAATTAAGGAGGGTATGAAAAGTAGAGGTGATGTAGATATAGATGAGGCTTCGATTGCCGAAAATTTACCCGAGCAAGAAATTCTAATTCAATCTGTATGCGAGACAATGGTTCCGAAATTAGTGGCGGAAGATATTCCATTATTATTTAGTTTGTTAAACGATGTCTTTCCAAACGTGGGTTATACTCGCGCCGAAATGAAAGGTGCGTATTTTTACAAGTTATTATTAAACTTTTTTATTTTATAAGAGTAATTTAAATAACTCTGTTGGTTATTATCCTTCATTTAGTCCGGTTATCTTTCTGTTGGAAAAATTATGACATTTTCTGTCAAATCAGTCCAATTCGAAGTTATTTGACTAATTAAATAATTATTTAGAGTGCTAGGAAGACAAACAGATTCCCTCAGCGAAAACTAGGGAAATTTGTACCAATTTTTTTGCAAAAATACGTTTGCGCCAAAATATAAACATCAAAATGCTCGCAAGACTTTAAAATACCTTAAACATTTCAAACGATCTTGTTGCAGCACTTCCACGTATGCATATAAGTGCAGTAGAAGTATTCAGCGTACCTCGAATTTTCCATCTTTACCCGACCTCTTGAAACTTGGCTATTTTGTAGCTCTATACGTCCGAACTATTGAGGCAAACCCATTAACCCCCATAATGCATGGTTATCGAGATATCGTTCATGGCAGTTTCATCATTTTCATGCGCAGAGCATTTTTCAAACGCATATTATTCTATGTAAACTAAACCAAATTAACTTTATGTTCAGTGATTTAGAAAGGTATTTTAATAAGCCTTATTACAGTAATAATCATTTTCTGGATAATTATTATTTTAGTCCGTATTTCTTAATTAGAAAACTTTATTTGAATGGTTCTCCCAGGAGCCATCACCAAATTGAACCAAATTAATTTTAAAATCTATTTCTTTTATTATACTTTTTCACCCTCAAATGAAAAAATGGACAAATCCGTCATTACTGAAATATTAAATAAAATAATTATTTTATTTAAAAAATAATTAAACAGAACTATGAACATCGTCTGTTTCTATCTAACGTCACTGCGCGTCAAGTGTTTTCAACTTCATTCAAAACAGACAGAATCCCTGCAGCTAGAGTAGAGGATATATTTTCTCGAAATATTTTTGAATTTTCGCCTACTCTCTTTCACCCTACTAAATTTTAAATAAACACTAAAATATACTAATCTCTCCATTATAATATGATATTTGTATTGTCATTATAATGAATAGATTAGTATTTTTTGAGTTCCATTTTTTCATTTGAGGGTAAAAAAGTATAATAAAAAAACTAGATTTTAAAATTAATTTGGTTCAATTTGGTGATGGCTCCTGGGAGAATCATTGAAATAAAGTTTTCTAATTGAGAAATACGGACTAAAATAATAATTATCCAGAAAATGATTATTACTGCCATAAAGCTTATTAAAATACCTTTCTAAATCACTAAACGTAAAGTTAATTTGGTTTAGTTTACATAGAATAATATGCGTTTGAAAAATGCTCTGCGCATGAAAATGATGAAACTGCCATGAACGATATCTCGATAAACATGCATTATAGGTTAAAAATTCGAGGTGCGCTGAGTTGGGAAAGAATGCTTCGTATAAAGAACCGCTGATAATTCTTTAGTCTTCTTGGAGTCATTTAGTACTATAAAATATCGGCTAAGTGAACGCAAGAAGATTAAATGTGTAGTACCACTTTTAGCCAGATTTAATGTATTTAAAAAATTAAATTTGGATTTGCAGGATTTTTAAATCTTTATTATTATTGCACTTAATAGGTTTGAAAGATCAAATTCGAAAAGTTTGCGCCGAAGAATATCTTGTTTGCGGTGAAGGCGATGAGCAAGGAGGTGCTTGGCAAGAAAAAGTAAGAAAAATTCATTAATAGTTTCTTCAAATATAATAATATTTAATTGGTAATTAATCTATCTATTCCCGACCTCTACCAACTTCTAAAACAGGAATGTATTATTTCTTAAGAGTGCCAAGTGTAGTCAATTAGTCATCAGATTCAATTAATATTTTACTTGTAGTAATTTTACTTATGTAATCGTCTAGAGAAGGAAACCTAATTTTTTTGGAACTTTTAACACCATCGTTTCAAAGTTACAACTTCATAAAGTTAGAAAATTAATGAAAATATACTGTTTTAACCAGAAACAGCGTGTTTTGTTCCTTTAAATAAATCTCATTTTCGGTATTACTGATACATTCAATAAAGCTAAATGATTTTAGTGATATATATTTTAACATTTGGTCGAAACGCACAGCCTTATTTAAAAATGAATATTAATAAAATTACAATTCGTAGGTGAAATCTGAAGATATTTTATTAACATTATATCAGGGATGGCCACGGACGAGCTCTGGGAGCTAAAATCTGTCAACTCGTCAAACCCCACTCTTACCGCCTCTGCTAGGATGGAGGTGGGAGCACAGCCGCTCTCGGCCGGTAAGCTCGGAGAAGCGCTTGAAGAAAGGGAACAAAAGTGGAGAAAAAGCGAGGCAGGGGAAGCATTGCAAGTGGTCCGTGGCCATCCCTGCATTATATTATTAAACCAATAGAATAATCATCATTTTTCTATGTTGCTTTCTGTAATATTATACTTTATACATAAAGAAGAAAATGAATTTGATAAAAATTATAAATCCTTCTTTAGACACATATTACCAAAAGAGCAACATAATAAACTATCTCTCATATGGGGGTCTGGGGAACTATACATAGTACGGACGACTTTGAGCCAGTCATAGAGAAGCGTGAGTGCAAGTGGGTATCGATTTGTATGTGAGCTATATCGATCTTTGTAAGATCTCTCCTATTCTATGACTCATTCAAAAATGTCCTTACTGTGTATACGTCAAATGGAAAACTCGAAAAATGGGGAACTTTTGGGAAGTTCGCCAAAATGGGAAAAATAGTACAAAAATTGCACTATAATATGAGTTAGTAAGTGCACGCAGAGGGGAGATAAAATATAAGATCAAATGAGAGCCCATTATAATTCACAAATTGTTGGTCTAAGGGATAAGGTATTTTTTTCACTGTGAATTAAAATTACATTCTAATCAGATCGTAACACGTTATCTATTTACATTTTGCACGCTCAGGAGATGATCGGTGAGACTTGGATACAAAAGGTGAGATGAAATTAGATACAAAAGTCGAGTGGACTTTATAGTATGTTTCTTGGTGTCCCTGATTGTCTCATTAATTGCACGTTTGTCGTCTGAGATGATAGTTATTGTACACATTTTTGAAAAGTCGTTTTTTTAGGTTCTGCAACTTTACCAAATTTGCAACCTTAATCATGGATTAATGATGGTTGGTCCAAGCGGCTCTGGAAAAAGTATGGCATGGAAAGTTTTATTAAAAGCTTTGGAAAGATTTGAGGGAGTTGAAGGAGTAGCTCATGTAATAGATCCAAAAGCAATTAGTAAAGAAACTTTATATGGCGTGTTGGATCCAAATACTCGAGAATGGACAGACGGATTATTTACGCATATTCTCAGAAAAATCATAGACAATGTTAGAGGAGAAATCAATAAAAGGCAGTGGATCATATTTGATGGCGATGTCGATCCAGAATGGGTAGAGAATTTAAATTCTGTACTCGACGATAATAAACTTCTGACCTTACCAAACGGCGAACGTCTTAGTCTACCACCAAATGTAAGAGTTATGTTTGAAGTGCAAGATTTAAAGTACGCAACTTTGGCAACTGTTTCACGTTGTGGCATGGTTTGGTTTTCGGAAGACGTTTTGTCAACAGAAATGATATTTGAGAATTATATGCTAAGATTAAAGAATATTCCCCTGGAAGACGGAGAGGAGGAGAACATGAGTAAGAAGACAACAGATAAGGATGACTCGTTGTCTCCGGCACTTTCTGTTCAACGAGAATTGGCTTGTATTTTACAAAGTTACTTTGCACCTGATGGATTGGTAGTTAGATGTTTGGAGTATGCTATGCGTCAAGAGCATATAATGGATTTCACAAGATTGCGCGCTCTCAGTTCTTTGTTTTCAATGCTTAATCAAGCTGTTCGCAATGTTTTACAATACAATCATTCACATATTGATTTTCCATTGCCAAGTGAACAGTTGGAACGTTATATGCCGAAATGCCTTGTTTACGCTCTATTGTGGAGCTTCGCAGGTGATGCTAAATTGAAAGTCAGATCTGATGTGGGAGATTTTATCAGATCCATTACCACCATACCTTTACCGACACTAAGTAATGTCCCAATAATAGATTTTGAAGTTAATATACACGGCGAATGGTTACCGTGGAGTAACAAAGTACCGCAAATCGAAGTGGAAACACATAAAGTGGCTAGTCCAGATATAGTCGTTCCTACTTTAGACACTGTGAGACATGAAAGTTTGCTCTACACTTGGTTGGCTGAACACAAACCTCTTGGTAAGTCTTTTTAAAATTTAGAATTCTAATTATTTTGATTCAATTCCTAGTTAACTGTTCATTTCTTACGCTCGTCCGGAAAAAAGTTTTATCTTAAAAATGGAAACGCTTTTCGTGTTTTTGAAGGAACAATGTTTGTGCTTAAAAGAACACTTTTAAAAAATATTTTATTCTGAAAATCAAATCATTTAGTTAATGTAACATTCTTTTCAACAGTTCTTTGTGGTCCTCCTGGTTCCGGCAAAACTATGACTCTTTTCTCAGCCCTGCGAGCTCTTCCGGACATGGAGGTTGTTGGATTAAATTTTTCATCTGCAACGACTCCAGAACTCTTATTAAAAACTTTTGATCACTATTGCGAATATCGTAAAACTCCAAATGGTGTCATTCTCTCTCCTGTGCAGCTTGGGAAATGGCTTGTTTTATTTTGTGATGAAATCAATTTACCAGACATGGACCATTATGGCACGCAGAGAGTAATCTCCTTTTTAAGACAGTTGGTGGAACATAGAGGTTTCTACCGAACCAGCGATCAAACATGGGTGTCTTTGGAAAGAATACAGTTCGTAGGTGCTTGTAATCCACCTACTGATCCTGGAAGGAAGCCCCTGAGTCATAGATTCTTACGTCATGTACCGGTGATATACGTTGATTATCCAGGTGAAATATCACTTAAGCAGATTTATGGTACATTCACACGTGCAATGCTTAGGTAAGTGAACGAACTTACACTTTTTTAAATTATACGAATCGTATTTGTCAATTTTCTACATAAAGTAAAACATGTTATGTGTTCTCGTTCGAAAGTTTTTGTTTCGATTCTGGTTGAAATTTGGTCGAATTAATGTCCTAGTCTCCTAGTAGATGAATATTCGTACAACGCTTACGCCCCCTCATCGATTTATAAACGAAGTGGACTACTGTTATGAACGTTTTTGTTTTTTATTTTACCTACATGTGGAGATTTTCAGTACCGGGACAGAATTTAAAAAATTTTAAGGCCACATGTTTTTCAGCTCTAAATAATTTGGGGAAAATCTGTCGTATTTCAATTTCAATGTAAGCCTCAGAACATTAAGGGATCATACCACTTTAGACGACCCAAAAAAAAGGCGTGTGGGTGTGTATTGACGTAATTCTTTCTGGGCTCCATTAATACACTCACTCTTAAAATGTGTTAAAAAAATTTTTTATTGAATTTACATAGTTTTTTTTATACAAAAAAACGAGGCGAACATAGTATCTCGTGTGTTTGGACACGCCGTGTGTCCACGGCGTTGATGGTTTTTTCTGAAGGATTGCCTATAATACAAAGACCAAAAAGATTTGTACTCAGGGTGTGGCTATGGTCCGAACTAGAATTATTAATCTTTATGCAAAAATAACAAAATGTCGGATGTTTTTAAAAAAATCGAAAAATAAGGTTTTTTGATGGTTTTTCAAGCCAAAAAAATTATAAAAATGAATATTTTGACTTTAATCTAGTTCCGGTCATATCCACACTCTTACGAAGTCTAAATCTTTTTGGTTTTTGTGTTTTAGGTAATCCTTCACAAACAAACCATCAACGCCGTGGACACGCCGATTATTCGAGTTCGCCTCGCTTTTTTGTATAAAAAAATTAATTTAAAAAAAGTTCACACGTGTTAAGAGTGTATTAATGAAGCCTAAAAAGAATTGCATTAATATATATAAAATATAAATAAAAAAAGTCAAAAAATCACCCTAATATATATATATTAGGGTGATTTTTTCCCCTTTTCTTAATACAACTTGGTACCCCTCCAAATTGTTTCTTTTGCCGAGAAAATAGCCTCTGATTTGTTTCAGAATTTAAAAAAAAATATTTAGAGGTTGCTCAAGGCCATTTTAGGGCAAAAAAGCTCATTCTCAATTACATTGATGCTATTTATTGATTGATTCCTGGCGCGTATGAATTGTGTTCTTTACAATCCAATATTGCACTCAGGCTTTTTTCAGATTTTTACAATAACATTCAAAGATCGCTCAAGGCCATTTTGTGGGAAAAAAGCTCATTCTTAATTAAATTGACGCTATTTATTGATTATTCATTTCTGGCGCGTATGAATTATGTTCTTTACAATTCAATATTCCACTCAGGCTTTTTTCAGATTTTTACAATAACATTCAAAGATCGCTCAAAGCCATTTTTTTCAATTCTGTTTGATTTAACAAATTAAAGAAATGGAAGAATAATTAAATTTGCATTCACCAGTATTAGAAGCTGTTGTATCGAAACACATGGCTTTCACTTTGTCATGGATATGCCAATCCATAAGAACATCAGCCACTCCCACAGCCACATTAGCCTTTTCATTCATCACATCATTTCCATGGCACTCTGCTTCTATTATATCTTCAACATTCCGAGAATTTTTCATAAATTTAGGTCGATGATAGTTGGCAAACTACCCTTTCGTCCTTCTTCTCTTTGATTTAAGAAAAATTGTCTGTCATTCTCTTCTAATACTCTTAAGACGTTTGTGTGGGCTATACCAAATATGTTATCTAAAATTTCAAGGAATTCACTCTCGAGGATACTTTGTTTTGATGTTAGACGATTTCGATTGTCTTTAAAGACGATCAACTGTCATACAATATTTTTAATTTTCTCTTTTGAGATCGAATTGACGGCATTGGAATGTTCACAGTCCTCCAAAATATGATTAAGTCGCTAAGAGCTGCAGTGATGCTAGCATTATTGTTTAGCTTAACAACATTGTGATAATGAAAAAACAGTGCTAACACTTGCCTATTAAATGGTAGTTTATCGCCAACTAATTTTTCCTCTTCCTTTTCTAAAAGGTAAATCATTATCTCTTCTTATGCACTTATGAAAATTAATTCTTCGTAATTACTACAATTTGACTACTAACCTTAATCATATATTGATGAAGCTTCGATATTCTACTTTTTTGGCGTTTTCTATTTTTAATTTAAAGCAAAATTAAAACAAAACCTACCATGAAAAAGAAACAATTTTTGAATGGTCATTTTTCGCAAAATGGTCTTGAATTACCTGAAAGTAATATGAAAAACAGTTATTGAATCATTTGACTAATTTTTCTGCGGCAATGAATAAATTGACACTGTTTCTCAAACAAGAACTAGAGAAAATTTTATTAAATCAACATTTTATTAAGGAAATGACCTTGAGGCACCTTTCAATGTCATTGTAAAAATCTGAAAAAATCTGAGAGCAATACTGAATTGTAAAGAACACAATTCATACGCGTCAGAATTGAATAATCAATAAATAGCATCAATTTAATTAAGAATGGCCATTTTGCCCTAAAATAGCCTTAAGCGACCTTTGAATATTATTGTAAAACTCTGAAAAAAATCTGAGTACAATATTGAATTGTAAAGAACACAATTCATACACGCCAGAAATGAATAATCAATAAATAGCGTCAATTTAATTAAGAATGGACATTTTTGCCCTAAAATGGCCTTGAGCGACCTTTGAATGCTATTGTAAAAATCTGAAAAAAGCCTGAGTGGAATATTGGATTGTAAAGAACATAATTCATACGCGCCAGAAATGAAT
>JBAGKK010001891.1:0-12617 GCA_037177015.1 Euceroptres primus | reverse complement strand
TTTTCTCCTGAAAATATTGGTTTAGTGCATTTAAATGTGGCAAATAAAGAAGATATAACTTTTGTTCAGTAATTTGTTTATAACAATTTAAATTTTTGCCTTATTAAATTAATACTGCTGGGCATCATTTTCAATGAGTTTTTGCCTCTATGTGGATCATTTTCAGTAAAATAAATTTTTTTTTTACTAAATAGTAATCTTGAAAAGTCAAAAAAAAATTTTTTCATTTTTTTTATTAAATAAAAAATTTTTAAGAATTTTTCAAAAATGTCCTTCGTTGTGACGATTAATACGCTTTAATTTAAAAAAAAAAAGTTTAAATCGGATAAGTAGTTTAGTCTGAAAATTGATTTTGAGAAGAGAGAAAGACGTTTTTTTGCCCTACTGTGGTAACGCCAATTTCATATTGGTAACGCCAATTTCATATTGGTAACGCCAATTTCAATTTTGAAAATTTGACTCCATGGGGGTGAACCTCTCAATGGGACTTCCGGCAACACAAAAATTTTGCCAGACAGACGATATAATGGCGGACGGCACCACCAATGAGATTTGAATATGTTTCGTGCCCGAACGCATCACTTCCGCCTTTTTTTCCATACCCATCAACAAGAATCCGCCAGTCAGATTGTGTTTTGTGGTGAAATTTAGTTTGAGAACAGTTTTTGTACTTTTGTGTTTAAAAGTGGTTATGCAAAGTCGATAAATGTTCTTTAGTGACTTGAACTTTTATTATAATTCGTTCAAAAGCTTTTTCGTTGTATAATTAATTCATATTTATTATGGATGTAAAAAAATTTGTGTTTCCGAATTCGTTCCATTATTTTCACTCCCATGTTTGAAACCATATTACGATTCAGCAACCCCAAAAACATAAAGATTACCACTTTTACGAAATTCAAAAAAAAGTTTCGAATTTTGCGGAAAACCGGCTTTTTACGAGTGTTTTTTGAGGTTAGGGATGAAGCCCGAGCTAATCTGACATTTTTGATTTCGGATTCAGCGGATCAAAATACATACACTACTCTGGTCCTCCGGACAGACCACTTTTTTTTGGGCTGTGTAATTAGTGCAATTAACTATTAAATGTTTTCCTTGCCTCAATTTAAGGTTGTAGATCAAGATTTTAGTTTGAAGGATATTTATTTTTGGAGAATGAGATCAAGTGGATTGCCTCGTGATTTCGATTAAATAAAGAAAATTATATTGCAAGTTTGACATAAAAAGAAAGAAATTCGTGGCAATCTAATTGACCCCTTTACATAAATTTCCTTTGATATAAAATCAAACGTCTTTTAACTTTCAATAATTATATTACACTAATAATTGCCCATTATAAAAGAAATTGTGCGATTTTAATTTAAGGGATATTTATTAGTAGGAAAATGGCACCATAATTGGAATTCCTCGTTATTTTAATTAATTTTCAAAGAAAATTGGAAACAGAAAGTTGCAGCAAAAATACGTGGAAATCCAATCGACCGTTTTGCTTTTTGCTTTTTTATAAATTCCTTTAGTTATAATCGAAAACCTTTCTTGATTTCGTAAGAATATTTGATCAATAAATATAATTTATACAACAGCATACGTAATTTCTGCCTTGAAAAAAAACTTAAATAAAATTCTGGGTTCCACAGATTTGTAGGAAGATTAAAGACAGTATGAGCAAATATAATTATATAAATATAATTAATAATTATAACACTGTGGTGTGCCTTGAGCGTTAACTCACTATGATATTATGCAATGAATGTCCTTTGAGTGTATTATAAATAAATAAAAATTTTTCAAGCGGATCTGTTTAAAAATGTAAATACATACATTATTATGCATATTTTATATATAATATATACAGTATATATTATATATATTATATGGATAATATGTGTAATGTATATTGTATATATTTATATATACAATATATATTATACAATATATATAGCGAACAATTTATAAGTTATTATTGTATATAACACTGTGATAATAATGTTATGAGTATGATTGTAACTTCGATAATAATATTAATAGTAATGTTATGATATACTACTAATTACATTTTTTGTGAGTTAGGCCTAGTACTTATTAATATTAATAATTATTTTTATTTAGGTTGACTTGTAAGTAGCAGAAAATGTCTAAATATACAAACATTATGTTTAATACATTTCCTGTTTCTAATCCTTCATCCTTTATTGCTTAATTTTAATTATCACTTTTTAAAAAATATTTTCAGATTTGAGATGTGACATCAGTTTTTTTTTTAGATAGGAAAAACTGCTTGTTTGTGGTGCTTATCTGAGGATTAATAAAGCTTGAAATTTGTTGGATTTTTCTCATTTTTCTTTCTTTTTGTTTAATGTAAACAGACTCTTATCGAAGGTCTTTTCGTTCAGAATTTCGAAAGATTCGTTTCAACGTTGATAGCAAAGCCTGGGTAAACTTAACTTCGGCGAAACAACTTCTTTGATATCAAAAGTCAAGCTTTGTTTCCTGTCTAGAATTATAAAAGTCGAAATTTTTATTCGGAAGTAAAATTTTTAAAAATTCAATTTCAATTAAATAATCTGTTGTAAATGACTTTTTTTGCCTCTAACAAGTATTTTAGGATCTAAGGAAGCAAAATATATCAATAGTAAAAAATTGAAAATTTTGAAGTTTTGGACGTTTTTGAATTTTTTTTCTCGAAAAGTATTAAATACTTTGAATTTTAAATCCAGCAGGCAAGATCGTTTTACTGGAGGAGTAGAAAAATATTTGTTTAAATTTGTAGGATCAAGAATAATAAAGTTATACTAGAATTGAATTCTTTTTCCTATGGAAAAAATCTTTTGAGGGTAGACGAACTAAATATAAAGGCATTAATATAATTCTTGGCAGTGGAATCTGGAAATAAATAGAAGAGGGTGTGTGATGGTTTTCTGAACTATATAGTATTTTAGTCTATAACTATATTGTAACTGCAGAGGGATGAGGAGACGAAGGTGGCAACGAGTCCCAGGAGAGCCCTTGAGTTAACTGCCAGGATCGATGTCCAACCCCAACTGGTCCACCACACCCCCAGGAAGCGTCGCCACTTCGAATCTCTGCCAACATCACGAACCACCCCCCTGTTTTCCCATCCTCTCAATTTTATCCCCCACGCCTCCCGAAACCCCCACCTCAAACTTTTTTTTTCACTGTTGGTTCTCCAAGTTTCAAAGCAAACTACCACAGAACAATTTTACTGTCGTTTCACTTCGCTTCTCGCTGGTTAAATTTCTTTCCGGGTGTTGCGTTACGTATGAAATCAAATTAGAGAGGTGCTAGAATTAATTTACGAGAGGAGGAAAAATTAGCTTGACTTTTTGTGAAAGAATAAAATGATGAATCTGATGAAAGATAGTTTCAGTCTAACCTTTTGTGTTTGATTTTTGGAGTATATAACTTTGAACTAAAAATTAGTCCAAAAATAGTTCTCCAGTAAATTTGCGATCTTGGGTGCTAGTTTTCAGATTAAAAATATTTTATAGTTGTCGAGAAAAAAATTCAAAAAGGTCCAAAATTGTTTGCTTCTTTAGATCTTAAAATATTAGTTCCAGGCGCTTTGGACTTTAGGAATCTAGAAATAATAATCTGGAATAAAGCAGGAATTTATAACCCAGAATAGGAAAATGAAGATCAGAAGAAAAGAGCAAGTTTCTTGGAGAACAGAATTGAAAAGGATGTTAGTCGGCACCTGGATCATAATTGGAGCCACGAATCCTTACAGGGCTTTGTCCATATAATATATACAGCTTCAGTGAAGAATATATACTGGATAATAGTATACCAAGAAATCCTTTAGACTTTAGGTTTAGAATAGATAGATAGATCTACTTTTTGTTCATTCCTGGCTGTGGTCCAGACTCCAAAATCCAGCATCCAACTCCATGCAGAGTCGCAGAACCGAAAGCACCAAATAGATACTTTTATGGGGGCTATAAAGTTCCTGAATCGAGAATCGATGGTTCCAAAGGGGCTAATCTGAGGATGAAAACTAATAAAAACGACGACCTCTGTCCAGACTCCAGAGATCTGAAATCCTTTGGTTTGTTATACAGAAACCTCAGCTTCGTTCTTCATTCTCAAATTTCTCAGGTCGGAAATTTTATTTTGAATGATGAGAACAGATGATTCTCAGTCTGTAATTTTAAAACGGTATTAAATTAAAAATTTCAAATTGAATAACAAAAAGACTAAATGGTATAAAAGTAAATTACTATTGTAATTTGTTCCAAAACTTAAAATTAAAGGCCTTGATAAAATGCTAAAAATCTTAAGAAATTGTTTATCGACTATTTTAATTTTTATTAAAAGTGATATCTTAAGAAGGTGATTATTTTTTAAATTGAATTCTGGTTTAAAATAATTTAGTTTTGAAAAATTGTAACAGGACAAATGCCAGAATTTAAATTATATCTTGGATAGCAAATGAAAATAAAACCAGTACTAACATCTTCCAAAAGACTCAAGAACTTGTTCTGCTTCAAACCAGTTTATTTACTTCAAGATAAATAATAAGATGCCTATTAAGCTTTATATAAATTATCAAAAGTATAAGAAAATAAATATTTTCTTATTGCATAATAGAAAATTGCAGAAAATAAATATTTTCTTATTGCATAATTTCTTCAAAACTTTAACTTCTCGGTAGAAAGAATCCAATTTAAAAAATGTATCAGGATTACAGAAAGTCGAAGGAGCTAGTTTATTCACTTTTTAGTTATTTAAATTCTCGATCCGAAGAATCCATTTACAAAAATGTATCAAAATTATAGGATGTCAGAGGAAGTGGTTGCTTTTAATTAGTTTCAAATAGTTCATTACAAAAATTGTATCAGGATCACATTGTGTCGAAAGAGGTGTTTGCTTTTAATTTAAATTCTGATTTCAAATAATTCACTTTAAAAAAATTGTGTCAGGATCACAGGATGTCAGACGAGGTTTTAATTTAAATACTGGTTTCAAATAATTCATTTTAAAAAATTCTATCAGGATTACATTATGTCGAAGGAGGTGTTTGCTTTTAATTCAAATTCTGGTTTCAAATAATTCATTTTAAAAAATTTTAACAGGATCACAAGATGTCAAAGGAGGTCTTTTTCCAGTATTTTAATTCTAGTTTATTCATTTTAGAAAAATTATACAAGGATCACAGAATGTCGAAGGAGCTAGGTTTTTCGCTTTTTAGTTATTTAAAACTGGATTCTTCGGTCCGAAGAATCCATTTTCACAGGATGTCAGAGAAAGTGGTTGCTTTTAATGCAAATGCTGGTTTCAAATAATTCATTTAAAAAATTGTACCGGGATTACAAGATGTCGAAGGAGGCGTTTGCTTTTAATTTAAATTCTGGTTTCAAATAATTCATTTAAAAAACTGTAACAGGATCACAAGAAGTCAAAGGAGGTATTTCTCTTGCATTTTAATTTTCGTTTATTCATTTTAGAAAAATTACACGAAGGTCGCAGAATGTCGACGGAGTTATGTTACGTTCGCTTTTTATTTATTAAAATTCTCGGTTCGAAGAGTTAATTTGAAAAAACGTACCAGTATCACTGGATGTCGAAGGTGGTGTTTACTTTTAATGTAATTTCAGTTTTAAAATAAATCAGTTTTGAGAAATTGTATCAGGGAAAATATGAAAATTTAAATTATATCTTGGATAGTAAATGAAAATAAAACCAGTACTGACATCTTCCAGAAGACTCAAGAACTTGCACTGCTTAAAACCAGTTTGTATTCTTCAAGATAAATAATAACATGCCTATTATGCTTTATCTAAATTATCAGAAGTGCAAGAAAGTAAATTGTAATCATTAAGAAAAATATCTTTTTATTATACAATTTCTTCAAAACTTTTAAAACTTTAAAATTTTTATGTTTTAATCTAACTTTAAAAGTGTTCAAATTTTAAAAATAAGAAATTTTCAGTAAATAGATTAATTTATTTTATTAACTATTTAATTAATAAAATTAAGTTATCTAAAAAAAAATCAATGTTAAAAAGAAAAACATAAAAATTTAATGTCAATAATATAAATACTTAATATCAGTCTTGCTTTCGTTTCATAACAAGTCTTAATAAAAATGCTTCGAAACTCGTGATTGAATATGACGCAAAAATCAAACAAGTTGCGCTTACAAAGAATCAAATTAATCAGAACTTCTTATTTAATCATGTGTACGTAACATATTATTTACCCAGTTTAAAAGTGTTGGTGAGTTCGCACAGTATTAAAACGATAATTTTTTTTCCTAATGTGGTCTGCTTGAGTTTCATTCGTCAAGTGAAATTCAGTTTCATGAACAGAAAACCGATAAGTCCATGAAAGTTGAAGTCCACGTTCCTTTGAGGCCAGTGATAACACAACTGTAAGTGTGGCGTTGAATTGAAGACAAACTCTTAAATTTTTTAACTTTATATTTTGGATTATACTTAAGTGTATAGAAAATGTTGATAGATTTGAATTTTGTTCTCAAATTAAATTAAAGTCAAATTAAAACTAATAAACTTTAATAAAAATTCTATCATTTCAGAATTCAAGAAAAATGTCTACTGGTGGAATTTTGAGTGTAACAGAAATAAATGCCCTGTCAAATGAGCAATTTGAATGGCTTTTTGGAAACGTGATTGAACATTGTTCAGAAGTTGCAAAAAAAGTGGCTTTGAAAAGACCTTTTCCAACTTGTGAAGCTTTAAAAAGTGCCTTCGATAATTATTTAGATAAGCTAGGAACTTTTGGTAATTAATACAAAATTTACAAAAAATCAAGAAAACACTATGGTTCTTTCCCTTTATCATTCTTTTTGCAGAAAAAGAAACTATTTTACTGAAGCATCCAGAGTTGGCAGGGAAACTTCTGGATGAAGGAAAATTGACTGGCGAGTCACAAAATGAACAGAAATCTGCGGGACTCGATTGTTTAACGAAGGAGGAAAGACAAACTTTAAATAATTATAATATCATGTGAGCTCATGTAACAAATTAACTATTAATTGAAATTAAACACTTTTTAAAAATTCGTAATGAATTAAATATTTCCGATTTTGCTCAAATTTAATTGTAAACTAAAAATGTAGTTTTAGACAACAATGACTAATTAATGAAGTAAAAGAATCGATTTGTTTCAGGTACAATGAAAAATTCCAGTTCCCTTTTGTGATTTGCGCTCGAGAAAACAAAATGCAGACTATTCTTTCTGCAATACAGATTCGATTGAAAAATTCGCGAGAAGCTGAAATAAATTTAGGAATTGAGGAAGTGAAAAAAATTTGCAGGATACGAGTAAGCGATCTTGTCTGGTCTGACAAATAAAACAAAATCTACAAATAAATATTTTATAAACTGAATACCGACACTTTTAGATAAAAATATTTTTATATTTGAATTAGGATTCCAGAGAAATGTTAACATTTCTCTGGAATCCTAATTCAAATAAATTTATAAGATAAATTTATTTAAATAAATAGATAAATTTATTTAAACAGATAAATTTATTTATAACAGATAAATTTATCATAATGAAAGGAAATAAAATTTGATATTTAGATTTTTTACTGAAATCGTATATTCAAGAATTCAAATTTTTTTTTTATTTTTATCGATAATAAAAAATGAAGAAAATAAACACTAATCTTACAGAATTCCAAGACTTTTTTCTAAAACGGCGTGTGGTTGACCCATTTGTTCCCGGAATTCCGAGGTGTTGAGAATGTCCTCGAAACTGGAAAAATAGATAAGAGGAAATATTAACTTACAGAGAAAAATTTTAATATAAAGAATCAGGAAATATAAGTTTTAAAAAATATTGAATAAATACCTAATTTCTTGATCCCTTCCGCAAAGCGAATCTCTCATTGCCATTGACGAGGGCAAAAATGGAAGTCTGCCAATTTTTTCTGAAGCTTTAATTTCCATTGCCAATCGCATTGGTGCGTGCAAACCCTGGGCATTTCGGAGCATCACCATTTCTATGCGCTCTTTATTCTTGCTGAACTGTAAAAAAGCAAAATCATTGAATTTTGAATAAAATAATACCAGCTATTTTTAATTTACTTAATTAATTTTAAGGTCTGATATTTTGTAAAGTATTTTTTTTTTGAAATCCTACCATTTTTTCGGAGCCTTCAAGAGGATGAGAGAATCCTAATTTTTGTCTAGTTGCGCCCAATCTGAAAAAACAAACCATTAAGATATTAAAAGTGTCAAAAATTCAAATTATTTTAATTCAATAATGGATTAATTAGAGAATTTTTATTTTTACTCACCCAGCAACCAGAGGGCTTTTAATTCCATAATTATTGTCAACCATGCCATGATGGAGATGGCTGTTTTCAGATGTTGCTTTCACGGTGGAGTATCCAAAACTCTGATTTATCAGACATTATTTATGGATTATTATTTCTTAACCAATTGCATTAAGCAGATGTAAAAGAAAAATTAGAAATCACTCAAAAAGTACAAATACTGTGTAATCATGATTCTGCAGTATTATAAATTGTTCTTTCAATAAAATAGCCAATTATCAAAATAAATTAAGTAGAAAATAGATTATATTCTTATAATGGATCATAACTTCCTTTAAATGCACCAATTTCATTTAAAAAGGCAACAAATCACAAGTTAAAAAAATTATAAGAATCATAACCTCAAAAAAGAAACATTTGCTTTTTTAAAGACAATTATTCAAAGAAATTGATATGAAATCTCACGAGTACTTCTAGTTAATAAACAGCATTAACAAAAATTATAAATCTTACCATTTTACTGCTGGAAAGTAACTTTTGCAACAAAGAACTTGAAAAACGAAATGTCACTCCGGCAAGCAAATCCTAAAATGCGTTCTAATTCTAAGTACTACCAACGATTAACCTTTAAAAGTAAATGTCTCTAATCAAAAAATTCCGTTAAACTAGGGAAATTTACTTTTCTGGGGTTAATTTCCTGATATTACTAGGCAACCCCCTCCATTCATAAATTCGACTTGCGATCTGGCAATGAATCAAGTGTGGAGTAAACAAATTATTTTTTAAAAATACTTTAAAAATAATTTTTATTTACGTTAAGTTCGACAGTGAAAATGTGGAAGAAAGCCTTGTGTATTTTCTTCTTGTTGAGTATATTAGCAGAAAAAGGTAAATTACCTGCTAATTAAGAACTTTTCGTTTATAACCAAACTTTTCGAGGGCGTGGCTTGATTATGAGTAATTCTTGCAGTATTTAAAGGCAAAAACTAATTAATTTAGAAAATCAGAAGTTTTAACAATGCTTAGAAAACGAGGAAGTATTTTTTCCATTTCTTACATGTTTTTTTTTCGATATTTAGTAGAATGTTTGGTGTTTAGGTTAGAAACCAATTAGAATTTGATTTCACTCTATTTATGGTATATATAAATCGAATTAATTATTAAATTAGGAATATTTTTCATTGAATTAATTAATTCTAATTGATAAAAACATTTTTTTACAGGAGAAAGTCTTTACTGTTACAGATGTAACAGTAATACTCCAGGTTGTGGAACTAAATTAAACTGGCTCTATTGGGCAGAAACTTGCCCTGAATATGATGATAAATGCATTAAAATCATCGAAAGAAAAGGAGGTAAAGAATAATTTATTCTTATATTTACTAAGTCTCTAACTTTTATTAGAATGAAATTAAAAAACCTTAAAACGAAATTTTTGTATAAGTTCAAATTTTTAAAATTCTTTCTTTTCCAGCCGAAACAATAATTACTCGAGAGTGTTTGAGTTCCGTTCGTGCCTTCAGAACCGATATGCCGGCAGATCGTTACGAAGGTTGTCGTGCAGGCGCGAAAGACGTTAAACTTGGCCACTATGTAAACAACAGTATTCATCAACTCGATATTCATCGAGATTACTACGACGAAGTAACCTGGTGTTTCTGTTACTTCGACAACAGATGCAATGGAGCCTCAGGTTTATCTCTCTCCGCCGTTCTACTAATAGCAGCTACGATCTCCTGGTACTTTACCACGTGAAATTACAATCAAAAATACCCGAAAACTTTAGTAAAATTTTCGGTGTAAATAATTGTACAGCCAAGAGATTTTATTGCCATTTTCAATTCTTCATTTTTAATCGAATTGAGAATCTGTGGCTTGTATTACAAATTATCAGGCAATATCAGATGAATTTTTTCCTACTACTTTTCATTATATCGAAATAGTTATTTGTAATACAAGTGCGTAAAGTAGGTGATTTTTACACACCCATCCGAGAAAGTTGAATCAAATTCACAGAAAACAATAATATTGTTTCAAGAACCCTGTCACCACCTGTCACTCGGAAACTGAGAACTAGGCATGTGCAAGATAAGTATGTGTGCTAATTGTACGGAACTTTCCGTGACAATAGGCTATTGATACGGAAATTTCCTTGACAATAGCCTATTGTCACGGAAATTTTCAGTATCAATGACCTATTGTTACGGAAATTTCCGTAACAATAACCTATTGTTACTGATATTTCCGTACAAATAACGCACATTCTTATATAATTTATAAACCAGTCAACATATTTTTAATTTTTTTAATTATTGAGGTGTCGCCACTGTGTTAAGTTTTGTTGTCTGTAAAGTTCTCATGCGCAGTTGGCAACAATGCGTAAAGTAAGTGTGTAAAGTGTCACTTTACACACCGGTGTGTAAAGTAATCGCTTTACACACCTGTCCTAGTGTTTTAAAATAAGCCCCTTTGCACATCACTTAGTGTACGTAAAATTAAACTTTAGAGGTGGGTGTTGTAAAATCTTTTTACATCATCCCTAATTAACGTAACTGATTTTTAACATTTAATTTCAATTCTCTGACATTGCCTTCTTGAACTCCGTTCAAATAATCTCCGTCCTTAGAATCTTAGAAATAATTTAATTTTATACTCTTTTATATGTTCGCGATTTTTAACTTAAAGTTATACAAATCAAGAACAAGAGTAGATTTTTCTTTCGAGTTTCTATAAAAAAAAAAATAGAGCAATCCGTCCAAAGTAGGAAATACAATACTTTAATGTTGTATCCTATTTTTACAAATCGCGTCATTTAAACGCATTTAGAGTAAGTTTTTTAAATGTTTAACCTTTTAAGTTTAAACAAAACAAAATGCCTTTTGATAGATCTTTATTGTCACACGACTAAGATAAACTCGGAGTGCGCCTTTTTAGAAAAGTCGCTAATTACAAATCTTTATACAAATTTGCCTTGATCGATTATCGAGAATGATTGTAGCGTAAGACGAAACTGAATAAACAGTAGGACAATGCAAAAGTATTTTCGCTCTCCGCTTTCGATTTTCCAGTTTCCTTAGAAAAGTTCCTTTAGCGTATCAGTTTAGTGTTTCATGTTTTCTATTTGCATTTTCTCTCGTTTGTATTTCCAGAATCGCCGCCGTCGCTCTGCGTTCGGCAATCTTTGATCTGAGCTTCGGTTTCGCTAAACTATTTTATCTCCTACGTTTACAATCTACATCGACAGCTCACTCGGCATTCTCCATTCTCTCTCACATCACAGTCATGCAGCTCTTGTGTCTTTGGGGTCTCGGTTATACTCTCCTCTTGATCAGTCTCGTCTTCCTTAAAAAACCTTACAAACGCACTCGCCTTTAAAAATCTTCGCCAAAAAAAAATAAAAATTTAAAGAAACGTGGCCAAGAGCCGCGATTCTTGAAAAACAAGAAGAAATCTGAATTGATTTGTAATATTTTGTACACTGCTTAAGCTTAATTCTCGGGAGGATTTTCTCTTAAAATCCTTTCTCGAGTCTTTAGCTCGATCACTGATTCGGTAAGCGTCCCTTTACGAATCCCGAATTCACGTAAAAGTTCGTGCTTTTTAAATAAATAGGGGAGGGAATAGAGATGCGACGGGATCTTCCCTCGAGAAAAAACTTCGACTCACAGCATGCCGAAGCCTTTCGAATAATTTATCGCCTTTAAGAGCCTGTCTTGCAGTTTCTCTATTGTGCTGTAGTCTGGAAGCAACAACACGTTGAAGCAAGTGTGTGCTATCGGCAATCTGGAAAATAGAAGAGGAATTAGAAAATAAGCTTCTAGACTAGAAAAATTCGAGAATTTAAAGGAAGTTTTCTTTTTAAATAAATAATACCTATCAGAGTCCGGACCGTGACGAGCGATAACCATTTTTAATCTCGACAATCCTCCGACTGGTACTCGATCACTGCCTGTCGTAAATTGAAGAAGCCTTCGTTGACTTTCTGGTGGTAACGAATGTGCCACTCTCCAAAAGTTTCGTACCGCCTCGCTTTCGACCGTATAACCGCCTTCGTATTCCGTTGCCGCTTCCAGTTCCGCGAAATCAAAAATTTTGCTTCCACAGACAAGCTAAAAATAAACGGATATAACGTTGATTTTAAAAATCTTTAGAGATAAACAATTTTTAAATTAGAATTTTGTAATCAGAGTGTCTAGCGTTTCTCCTTAAAAAAAATCCAGAACTTTTCCAGGTTTTCTGAGTGAAAAATAAATTTTTCCAGGTATCATTTTTTAATTACACTGAAAGCGCGGTTGTAGACCGCGCGGAATAAGCCTTCCAGGAAGTAGTTTATACATACTAACACATTCAA
>JBAGKK010001880.1:0-12618 GCA_037177015.1 Euceroptres primus | reverse complement strand
GATCAAAAATTTTTTCCCAATATACTCAAAAAAGTTTCACATTTTGCAAAAATTAAAATGCTGTAAAAACAGCTAGATAACAGATGTGACGTAAGTATCGTTAAATTTCTTAATTTTAATTGTATTTAAGATATCACATTCGTTAAAAATTTTTGAAAAATATCAATGTACCCAAACTTTCTGTCGGGAGTGTACATTCCAGAAATCTTTCTTCCGAATACATACATTTTTTTCTGGAGAGAAATGCGAAAAGAAATACTAAGTAGTTTCTATTATAGACTGATTCTATTTCAAATTATGCAATGAGGTCTGTATGAGGTTGTCAGAATATTTTGTCATGAAAGTATGTTATTCTACACTCAAAATGAAGGAACATGTGTTTCACCGTTTGACTGAAATTTTTTTTTCAGGAATGGTGAGCTGTTGAAGATAACCTTACAATTTCATAAAAATTGCCAAAATATTTTTCAAAATGATGCAGTTTTTTATTAAATACACATATTCGGTTGGTTTTTCTTTTTTTGTGATGAGGAATTTTTAGCTCTATCGAATGGTCCGAGAAAAATATCAAAATTTTCAAAATTGAGAAAATGGCGGCGGTTTTTCTGAAAACTTTGAAAATGGATTTTCTCGAAAAGGCCACCTTTACAATTTTTTATTCTTTTTTTGTGGATTGTTGATAATATGGACTACATATTCTCCAAGTTTGGCTTCTGATAAACAAATTCTTCCTATTGAAAAAAACATTTTTCGAAAAAAATCAAAATTCTTAATTTTTTCAAAAACTACCGAAGAAAGGAGTAAATATGAAGGAAAAAAGTTCTTTAGAAATGAATTTCCTTCATTTTTTTTAATAACTTGGAAAAAAATGATTTTTTACAATAAGTTAATTTAAAAATTATTTTTTATTTTGCAAAAGTTATTCAGTTATGTAAATACCAAAACTGTTACAAAAAATTATCGATTTTACTATTTAATTGAATAGCTTTTGAAAAATAAAAAATAATATCCGAATATACTTGTGGTGGAAAATCATTTTTTTCCAAGTTATTAAAAAAATTAAGTTTTATCCAATTGGACAAAACTTAATTTTTTTAATAACTTGGAAAAAAATGAGTTTTCGCAAGTACATTCGGATATTATTTTTTATTTTTCAAAAGCTGTTCAATTAAATAATAAAATCGGTAACTTTTTTGTAATGATTTTGGTATTTAACTGGATAGCTTTTGAAAAATAGAAAATAATATTTAAGGGTATGTGATACATAATGAAGTCACGAGTTACCGACCGATTATTTATTTATTTAAATTCAGCGGGTTTATTAAGAGAGAAATGCAAAAATAATGCTGCAATTTTGGAAAATAATAAAGAATATATTTAGGCATCAATGTCCGGTGCGTTTCAGTTTTTATTTCGAAAAAAAAATTTTCAAAAATAATTTTTTTAAAAATAAAAACTGAAACGCACTAGACATCGATTCCTTGATATACTCCTTATTATTTCCTCAAATTTCAGCTTTATATTTGCATTTCTCTCTTAATAAACCCGCTGAATATAAATAAAAAATCAGTCGATAATTCGTGACATCTAAACAACTTTTTTCCTTCATATTTACTCCTTTCTTTGGTATTTTTTGAAAAAATTAACAATTTTGATTTTTTTCGAAAAATGTTTTCTTCAATAGGAAGAAATTGTTTATCAGAAGCCAAACTTAGAGAATATGTAGTCCATATTATCGACAATCCCCCAAAAAAAGAATAAAAATTTTTAAAGGTGTCCTTTTCGAGAAAATCCGTTTTCAAAATTTCAGAAAAACCGACGCCATTTTCTCAATTTGGAAAATTTTGATATTTTTCTCGGATAATTCAATAAAGCTAAAAATTCCTCACCACAAGAAAGAAAAACCAACCGAATATGTGTATTTGGTAAAAAACTGCATCACTTTGAATAATATTTGGGCACTTTTTATGAAATTGTAAGGTTATCTTCAACAGCTCACCATTCCTGAAAACAATTTTTTTCAGCAAAACGGTGAAACACGTGTCCCTTCATTTTGAGTGTAGAATAACATACTTTCATGCAAAAATATTCTGACAACCTCATGCAGACCTCATTGCATGATTTGAAATGTAATCAGTCTATAATTGAAACTACTTAGTGTTTTTTTTTTCGCACTTCTCTCAAGAAAAAGAAAAGAAAAAATTTTTTTTGCACGTTATTCTACATTTTTTCTGGAAAGAAACCGGAAAAGAAATACTAAGTAGTTTCTATTAAAATAGAAACTACTTAGTATTTTTTTATTTTTTCTGTGGAGAGAAATGGGACAAGAAATACTAAGTAGTTTCTATTATAATAGAAACTACTTAGTATTTTTCTATTTTTTTCTGGAGAGAAATGGGAAAAGAAATACTAAGTAGTTTTTATTACAGTAGAAACTACTTAGTATTTTTTTATTTTTTCTATGGAGAGAAATGGGAAAAGAAATACTAAGTAGTTTCTATTATAATAGAAACTACTTCGTATTTTTCTATTTTTTTCTGGAGAGAAATGAGAAAAGAAATACTAAGTAGTTTCTATTATAGTAGAAACTACTTAGTATTTTTATATTTTTTCTGGATAGAAATGGGAAAAGAAATAATAAGTAGTTTCTATTATAATAGAAACTACTTAGTATTTTTATATTCTTTCTGGAGAGAAATGGGAAAAGAAATACTAAGTAGTTTCTATTATAATAAAAACTACTTAGTAATTCTTTTCAAATTTCTCTCCAGAAAAAATGTAGAATAACGTGCAAAAAATTTTCTTCTGAAAAAAAGTTCAATTTGTTTATAAAAATTGATATTTTAAAAAAAAATTCAATGTTTTTATATTCGAAAGAAAGATTATTGGAATGTACGTTTTTAAACAAAAATTTCAACGCAAGAATCATCAAAATCCGTTTAGCCGTTTACGAGAAAAATGTTGATCATGTTGTAACATTAAATTTTCATTGTTAATAACTTTTGCAAAAAAATTTTGCTTGCGACTAAAACCTGGGAAAATCTTTCTGAACATAAAGACTATTAAAAAATTCATTTTACAGCGAAAAAAAAAGACTTTTGATTTATGGTGGCCTACTTGGGATAATTTAACCTAAACTAAAAATTCAAACTCGAATAAAAAAAAACTGGTAAGCAGAAAATTCCAATGAATGAATAAATTCTCCGATGCTTACTCGAGCTTCCTCTGCTACTTCCAAAGCCTTGTAGTAACATCTTGCTTTGTCAATGCAGCTGCCACCTACTTTATTAGCTATTTCTTTTAATCTCCTAGTGGATTCAGAGAGCAGTTGTCGAAACGCGGTATGAGCCTCCTATTGACAGTCAAGCATATTTTTAACATTTAGAAAATTATTCTTAGTATTTACAATTTTAAAAAGCTTCATTTTAATTGCAAATTTAAAGCTTTGTTTCAACTCTACATTAATTTCTACTGCTTTATACATAGTTAGCAGAATGGAAACAGTTGGCAAACATACTTTAAGGATTATTTAATTCCGTAACAAGTTTACATGAAATTTTACTTCTGGCTTGGAATACATTGAATCAGAGTTAAATAATAGTTTATTTGCGTGATAACAGTATTTATGAAAGCACTGAATGAAAAACTTTCGGATACTTGCTACATAAATATGCGGCAATTATAAATGATTGCATACATCCTCCTCCTGCATTGAACTCGTATTAGAGACAAAATGATAGTTCTGTGGAGGAGGACAGGATGCAATACAGGCACAGTCTGCTTGTTATTTTTAGAACATTCTGACTGAAAAACAGCCACTGATACTCACATCTAGCTCGATCTCGAGTTTATTAATATTATCTGTTGCATTGTTTAAATTTTCCAACTCGATCTGTAACAGAAGTTTGTGGTACAATGGACCATTACAGTACATTTATAGGTAAATGTCGGGTAAATGATTCAGGGATGAATAGCAAAATTCAAAAAATGTAAAATAATTTTTTGTGAGAAAGAAGATAATAAAAATACTATTCAAATTGCGTTTTAATAAAAGCAAAACAAAACTTCCGATCTCTGATATAAATTACAGGCTACTTTCTGGTTTTTCCCAGGTAAATAAAATTCCGTAATTTCTCGTTTTCTGTACATTTTATTAATCCGAATTGAATCGTCTCGGAACTATAGTTCAATAGCCTTTTGGTGTATAAAAATGATGAGCTAAGCATGCTCCAAATGTCAAAACAAATCTATTCTTAAATTGTAATATTCAGTTATGAAATGATACCTGATAATTTTTTTAATACAGTCAAATTTTATTTCTTAAATGCCTTAAATTTTGAGCCTTGTAATGAAATGTTGTAACACAACAATAAAATAACAGAGTTGTCAAAAATAGAAGGCAAAATTACTATTGCTTAAATTATAAAATATAATTGACATTGAATTTTCTTGAAATGACTTAGTTTGAATTATGAGAGACAGACAACTATTGAATTGTTGTCTATGACTCATTAAAGACATTCGTCAGAGAGATAATAATAAAAATCCAAAAGCGGTTTCTTAACTACGAATGTTCTGAAATAGTCTGCCCTAATATCTAAAATCAAAAAATAATTTATATTCCGATAAAATCAAATTTTCTAAAATTGTCAAATATTGTTTCCAAATAAAATTAAATCAATAGACGAGTTTTTTTTTGGAGTCTTGAATGCACTGAGAAGTTAAACAATTTTTTTAAATGAAGGGTTTATGTTTCTTAATGAAGGGTGACATAACTGTCAGCGTGAACTTCGTGGGAGACGAAGTTGTAAATAAAGTGGGGCAAGGTACCAGGAGGTGTCAGCTAGATGTAATCAACGCCTGAGAATGTAATGTTAAATGCACATAACCTATAGGACTTCAACTGCACATCATTGATAGGTAAATATTGATAGTAATAGAAGATTGTAGTCTCGTGTAGTAAAGTTAATAATTACGTGGAAACTAGGTTAATTTACCTGAATACGGGGATCCAGAGGCCCATCGGCGTCGTCTATAACGTTCATACTTTGTTTTCTGCGACATTTAATCACGTTACCTCATACTAAATAATTCACGTTCTTACACATTATTTCATAAAATTGAATTACGTCTTGACAAAATTTATGTGTTAAGATATCACACGCACTGTGTTTCAGTTTTATTTTTACGTTTCGGAGCACATTCAACGCGCTATCCGAGGATGAGTTGACGCCATTTTGAAATTATGTATCAATGTCGCATGAGGTTAGGTTGGGCGTGAACTTGTGTCCATTGTTTATATACATAAGACAATACACATAATGTATTGTTGTTTACGTTTTTTATATTATTATTATTTGTAATTTTTAAACTTAAATCTGCATGTCTGTAACAAAATTATGTTTTTTGTCAATTGTCGCAGTAAGAAACGTCAAAATTTTAAAGAGTACAGTAGAAAAGTATAAAAAAGACCTAAAGGGCATTGATCCCTGTTCATAGGCTTTCTATTTCTCTGTCTGCAATGTACGACGGGTTGCATGACTTTTTTTATTTTTTGTTTAAATTAAAAAAATTAATTTATTAAATATTTTTGTGAATAAATAAATAATATATTAGTAACTGGATTTGCAAATCGATTAAATTATCCACGGGCATAAAATAGTCAGGAAATGATTACTTTCCGTACGTTTACGGAATTCATCAGAAATAAAATGAATAAACAATGTCGCAAAAAAATTCCAATGTTAACACCTGTAATAACAGAAGTGAGAACAATGAAAAAGAATTTCTTAACCTTTGGTTTCAGTGCATCATGTCGATCAAAAAATTTAATAAAGTTGTTTTTGTCAATAGTTTCCTTAATTTTTGAAAAAATTTATCTAAGGGTAATTTTTTGTTTTTAAACCAAAGAATATTTATTATGTATTTTTATACAGTTGTAAATTTGGAAAAATGGAGTTAAAACTGTAATTTTTTCCTTATTTGTAAAGAATTTCGAAATTTTAAAGATTCGGACTATTTTTTACTTAAATTTAGTTTTCTTATTAGTACATTAAATTATGTTGATCAAATCCATTAATTTTATCTCAGGCAAAGTAAAAATAGTACTTATATTAAGTTATGTTGAATAAATTTATTAATTTCAACACAGGCAGGGTAAAAAGGCGATAAAAATTATTAAATTGATTGTTAAACTCTTCATATACAATTTACATTTAGAAAATATATTCCTTATATATGTGCAAAGTTATAAAAAAAAATTACAAAAAATATAAATGTGTTTCTTTCAAGAAAATCGAGTTTTTAAATTTTCAAAAAAATCGCTGCCGTGTTCTTAATTTTGAATTATTTTACAATTTTCCATTGGATTTCAAAAGAGAACGATAAACCATTTTAAAATCCAGAAAGTAAACTTGAATATCTTCATTACTTAAAAAAATATAGAAATTTGAAGAAATTTGAAGAATTTGAAGAAATTTGATGGTTTTTTGAAAACTGGTATTCAAAATTCAAATATTCATAACTTCATCAATTTTTGTCTCCAATCGAAAGTTTATTATTGATTAAATGTCTATTGTTGAAAATATTAATTTAAGTGAAGAAATTAATTAAATAGCAGAAATACAATTTATGTTGATTAATGAATTTATTCATTAATTTTCAATTAACTATAAGGCAGACAACTTAGGATTGAATTAATTTGTTATTGAATTTAAATTAGAGAAAGTTATCGAGCAATGAGCTCATTGAATGAAACTAATCACGTTCTCATGTATCTGTTATAATTAAAGATTAATTATCGTTTGAGTGATGGACGAATTTCAACGCCATTTGGAATTTCGATTGGCAGTCACGAAGTACCGAGTGTCCACAATTAGTTATAGAATTGCAAATCAAATCATAATATGCGTCATTCAGTACTCGAATTTCAATTCCATTTCCTCACAATGGCATTAGTATGCCTAGCGGCATATTAGTGCATTGTTTACCGTTCTGTAATTTATTTAAGGGTTTGCATATTTCACAGAGGGTAGATATTCTCCATTACACTTCCTGAACCATATTATTTTTCGTTCCTCAATAAAATATAAATTTTTCAAAAAGGCTGAATTAAAATTTTTTTGAAACTTAGGTAAATAAAATATAAATTTTTCAAAAAGGCTGAATTTAAATTTTTTTGAAACTTAGGTATAAATCTATAAATATTTACATACAATAAATAGAATTTGAACATACATACAATAAATATAATTAAAAATGTTTGAAAGTAAATTAAAAGAAGTATTGTTTAAATAATTAGCAATAATTCAAATTTTGTAAGCCTATATGAATTTTATAAAATCATTTTTTTGTAGTAAAATATAAAAATCAGACATTTTCTTTTTTTATGTGAAGATATTTTGTAAAAGAAAAGCCTTGGAGTTACAAATGTTGCCTTTCAAAATAAATAATGTTATCTATTCCATTCTAGACATGTTTTTACGTTTTTTCCATTATCTGTGGCTCTTTTGAACTTTTCTCACACTTTCTTCTTTAACTAGACATCAAAGCTCGTAATATTTTGCCTGAAGTCTATTCTTCATTTTATATCATAAACATGATAGGAAATTACATAATAATGTTGAATATGAAATAAGAATATAAAAGCAGATAGGAATGTTTGTAATAAATAAGTATTTATTTAGATTGATAAAAATTAATTATATTGCTCACTTTTTCAAATCTGATTGAGTCTTGTAAATGCAGAAGCAGTAATAGAGTTTTAAAAATCCGAATTTCACGTTGACCCACATTTCCCATCTCCAATTTTAATCACAGTTCTGGGTGATAAAGATTTGTATACATCATCCTTTTTTTATTTATTACCACAAAAATGTTCAGTTAAAAAACAAAAGTACTTTTATTGGGAGCCTTTTTTAGAGTCTTTTTTAGTCTTTTTCCATTCTTTACAAAAATGAAATCTCGCTCGTACGAGTTATTGCTTTTGTATTATCTGCATTGTTGATGGGAATAAATTAATCCTCACAAAAACTCGATAAGCTTTTGTAAATCCTCAATTTTTCACACATCAGAAACTTTCAAAAGCATGGTAAACTACCATAAGCTGTTCATTTGCATAGGTTTAGTGTTGATGGATGTTTTATTTTCTAATTTGTGCTGTAAGTGATTTTTTTCCAAAATCATTTCAAGGAAATTTCATTTCATTTTTGGTATAAACTAGTCGTTATTTGAAAAGCTGATCGACATTGTTTTCAACGATTACAGTAGCTGCAATGTCAGAGTGATAACAGAGAGATGCAATTCATTGTTGTAAAAGCTCATCTCAGTTGGCTAATGCAATTTCACAAATATAATTTACTAAACTACACTCAAAATATTGATGAAACTGTAAATAATTTACGCGATATTCACTAGTGAATATATAGATGTATTATGTAATATGTAGTATTTAGTACTACTAGTAAATATGTAATATTTAAAGGTACCTGAATCCTTACGTTTAAAAAAGTACAGCAATAAATAAGTTTCCAAGTCGTATAATCAATATAAAAATTCATGTTAGTTGAAAGACAATTTGCTTAAACTTGGACTAGATTAGCAATAAAGATCCCATCGTAATTTACTCGAACCTCTGTATGTACATATTACTTTTACGAAATCGTATTTCACGGATGAGGAAAATATCTTTCACTGACTTTGCAGGAGATAGTAAAATTGTCTTAGTTTTTTATTGCTTCATTAATTTATCTTAATTTATCTTCTTAATTTATCTTTTTTTATCTCTTTCTTTCTTCATTGAATGAGAATGAATTAGAATTATATACAGGAAAACCTTATTTATGTATTTTTGTTATTATGTAATCTTTTATTTATTTATGTTATTTTTTTTGAAAAATAATTTTACCAATTTTCATATAAGTTTTATTCTAATTATTATATCTTAAAGTTTACTCAGAACTTGAGGTTAGAGCTCTCGAAAGAAAATTGGTTCTTTGTTGCAGTGATTGGATCTAAAAAGATAGAAAACTGTATTGAGAAGATATCTCGTGAATGTTTATGTTGATCGCTTTTTTTACGATCGTGATCACAGAAAGGTCAAATGAAACTGATCTGTTGGTTCACACGATACAAAATGGAAAATTAAATTTACAATTGTGCTTTAAAATGATCAAAGTAGAAAATATGTTTTGATTTTTTTGACACTAAGGATTTGGGAACTGAGAAAATATCTTAGGAATGTTTATGTTGATCGCTTTTTTCACGATCGTGATCACAGAAAGGTCAAATGAAACTGACCTGTTGGTTCACGCGTTACAAAATAGAAAATTAAATTTACAATTGTGATTTAAAATGATCGACGTAGAAAATATTTTTTGATTTTTTTGACACTAAGCATTTGGAAACTGAGAAAATGTAATTTTCTAGATAAATTTATATCATTTGCACGAAACAGTAGATTGCTTTTAATCCAGCATTTTCTAAGAAGGGAAGTTTTCTTCTTACAAAGTTTTAATTAAATTTCAAAACCGATTTCGACTCTGCTGTACTAAGTCGCACCTGTTTACATTTTGGCATAAGTTTGTTACAGATAAAATTATTATTGAATAATTACTTACACCTTCATGTTAGCTATTTTGAAATTGTATTCCCTTGAATTTTTGATTATGATTTTTCTTTCAATTTTAAGTAGGTACCTAAATATTACGGGATATTTTCATAAGTAAACACAATTCATTTGATTTCAAAATTTCAAATAAATTCACGCTGTGATGGTATCAAAATGCTTTTTAAAACGGAAAAAGCAATTAAATACCATCACAGTGTGAATTAATTTGTATTTTTAAAATACAAAATTAAATGCCCATAAATATTTGCCCATATAAATTTATATGCCCATTCATTTTTTTATGTAGCTTTATTTTAACGACGCGTTGGCGACGCAATTGCAATTAAACACATAATAAATAGCAGCACAGCAGCTTAAAGTTTCTCAAAATCTTTTGAAAATTTTAAACTAGAAATATTTTGAAATTTTTTAAAATCTCTTAAAATCTGTTTGCAATACTTTTGAAATTTCTAGAAATTCTTTGAAATCTGTTTAAGTTTCTTAAAGTCTCTGAAAATACTTTCAAATTTGGCCTTAGATATTGTTACGGGAATTTCCCTAAAACTAGCATACAGTACAAAGGATGATATACCACGTTGTGTGCTAATTGTACAGAAATTTCCGTACTACTAGGCACTGCCTTCAAATTTTGTTTCAAATCTTTTCAAATTTATTGCAGATTTGCTCTACAATTAGTCAATAATGAAGAAGAAAAAATTGAAGTTTCATTTCAATTTTGAAAATATCTTAAAATTTCAAATAATTATAAAAGACTTGAAGAAATTTCCTGGAATATTTGGTGGATTTCTAAAGAATTTGTAGTGCTTTTACAAGCTTTGAAGAGATTTAATTGAGAGGATTTCATGGGATATAAAGGCATTTCATGTGATTTAAAATTATTTTAAGAGGTTTTATAGAATTTTGTAATTGAAGTATTTTAAATTAAAAATTTTGATCCTTGAGGCTGAAATATTAATACTCGCGAAAAATAAAAAATTGGTAATGAAAAAGTCATGGAATTTTAAAAATGAAATTATGCGGCCACCCTGTCATTGCATATCTGCAGTTTATAGGGTAAGAGAACCAATTCTTGGCACCCCCTCCCCCCCCCCAATTGTTGGCACCTCTCTCTAATTTATTAGATAATACGACTGTTTAGCTTGTTTTGCTTTAATTAATTTAATTCTATCATCATTTTTACGTATAATGCATATATTAGTTATCTACTGCAATCAAATATTGATCCAAAATTAAATAAATTCACTTCAGTTTTTGGCATGCCAATTATTGGGCTGAGGTGCCAAGAATTGGTTCTCTTAACCTATTTGTAATCAATTACAACGAGAAAAAGGGGGGGGGGGAATTAGGAGAGAGAAGTCGAGTAATGTCGATTTTTTGCCATCCCACTTCGCAAGCTGAATGTGATTTTAATGGAGGTGATTTGAAAGGCTTTTGAAGAATATTATCCAGCATAAAGTGAACCTAAAAAACAATGATGAAGCTTGGGATAGGTCCATGAGTTCATACAGCACGTGGACATGTGGGCCATTACAAACGATTTACTGATGTTCCTCTGTCATAAAGTAGAAGTTAAGAAAAAATTATATTTATTTTAATGGAAAAAAAATTATAAATAGAACTGAAATAAATTGTTTTCACTACCAGTAAGTTAAGTTATATTTCAATTTTCACATCTAATTGAAAAAAAAGTTATAAATAAAAATTGAAACGTTTTTAAAGTTAAATGTAATTGAGTACATCAATGTTATAAATAAATTTATTAATTTTTACCGTGCAAGGTTCACGATTAATAATTGCACCAGTTAAACCATCATGCCATTCATTACTCAAGGGACCGTCACACAGTGGGGCAAAATTACGAAAAAATGTTCAAAACACGATACCGGCTTCAATTTTTAACCGATTAAAAATTTTTTTTGCAAATTAAAGCTAACTAAATTCTTAAGAGATCCCTCGAGGCCAATTAAAAAAAAAAAATTATTGTTTACTTTATTTATACACAAAGTTGGCAAAAATCGTAAAATATAAGATATTGTTACTATATAATAACACGCAATTAATTCAAAATGATTGATATTAGTATTCAATCAATAAATAAACATTCGTGAAATATAACCTAATAGCTTATTATCAATTAATAAATTGTTATTAACAATTGTATTATTATAACCAATGATAGGTGATTTTTGAGTGGTTTTGGATATTTATTAAGCGATTTTCGCTTTTAATCCAATTCAAAGTAACATAAAAACATATAAAGACAAAACGGAATATATTTCTTATTGTTATAAACAAACAGAAACAAATGCCCAGTTTGAGCAATTTTTGTGTATTTGACAATTTTATGATTGTTATAAACAAATTTTAAAAACAAATGCACAGTTTGAGCAATTTTTAAGAGTTTTAGTTACTTTTTTTTTAACGTACCTATCTTAGCCTTTCTAGTGATACTTTTGTAAACTATATTGTCATTCCATGACAAATGTCATTATTATAAGCAAATTTTATAAACAACTGCGCAGTTTGAGCAATTTTTGAGTGTTTCCAGGTACTTTTCGAAAAATGTGCTTTGTTTGACGTGGCAGTTATGTTTCAATAAACTATGTTGTTATTTAATGACAATTTTATGATTATTATAAACAAATTTTATAAAAAAATGTACAGTTTGAGCGCTTTTTAAGAGTTTCAGTTACTTTTTTTAAACGTACTTTGTTAGTCTTGCTAGTGATGCTTTTGTAAACTATAAAAGTAACTGGAACTCTTAAAAATTGCTTAAACTGTACATTTGTTTATAAAATTTGTTTCTAACAATCACACAATTGTCATGAAATTGCAATATATTTTATTGCAACATCACTCTCAAGCCAAACAAAGCACTTTTAAAAAAAAAAGTACCTCACACACTCAAAAATCGCTCAAACTGCGCATTTGTTTATAAAATTTGTTTATAACAATAAGAAATATATTTCGTTTTGTCTTCATATGTTTTT
>JBAGKK010001869.1:0-11659 GCA_037177015.1 Euceroptres primus | reverse complement strand
AATTTTCTTAGATAATTAATAATATTTTTTTGTTGTTTCAAATATTTCTAAAAATATTTGATTTTTATTTATTTAGTGCAGAGCAGAAATAGGCAGAAAATATTATAACTACAATTGCAGTTGTTTAATAAAATATATTAGAATTTTCTTAGATAATTAATAATATTTTTTTGTTGTTTCAAATATTTCTAAAAATATTTGATTTTTATTTATTTAGTTATTTCTACTAAAAAGTTTTTAAATTCTTAAAAAAAACGTGAAAGACGCACGAATAAATATTTCTCAAACGAAAATTAAATATTAATTATAATACAATAATATATCACAAATTATCAAATTTATTAACTCAATAGAAAGTTTCATCCTACATTATAATTCAGTCTGGCGCATCACTGACCCTAACTACTTACTTCTTAAGTAAAAGCTGAATCTCGAAGATGGCTTCCCAGCACCTTGAAATTTCAACCCTTCTTTTCCTTCACTCGATTCAAACAAAATAGCCTACCATTTATACAATTCCATTCACGAAAAAAAATCTAAAACTCTAAACTTTACTTACAAATAAAGTTTATTTTTAAAAAAGAATTTAAAATAATTGCACTGTTAACATATATTTTTCACTGTTTTCTTCAGAGCTTCAAAGTTACACTAGCAATGAATAAATTTTAATTTCGCACTTTATGAACCGACCAGTGGACGCACTTCTGGTGATCTATGATTCCTGACAATTTTTGACTTCGGTATCTGTGCTGAAATCTCCTAGAGGGTTGGCGATCGTAACCAATGATCCTGAGGGTAGTTTCCAGAAAGTCCCACCCATCGAGGGTAGCACGCGCAGAACTTACGAGTAGGAATGATCCCCATTGGTTAAAGGGTGGAGTTTTCAAAATGGGGTTGCGAGCTTGCAATTGGTGATTTCCATGACGATAACCTCGAGGACGAGTAGATATATATTATGCATATACAGCTTTAGATATATAGATATAAAAAAGTCCTGAGCCTACAGGCATTCACTATATATAAAGTACGAAAGTCAGTTCACTTTTCCATGAATTCAATGAGCCTGAAGCCTATGTATCACATGTTCTGAGAACAGATATTTAGATTTGACACAAATTATGGAGTTAATGTAAACCACCCTTTGTTATTTTTAGTGGAAATAAAAATAGTTTAAAAAATGGATTGGAAAAATTTAATTAATTGTATGGTGCGGTAATTATCTATCGAAACATTAATTATTATATGAGAATGGCTTTATTATATGAGAGTGGAATTATTATTATTATTAGTGTCTCGATCTGGATAAAAGTTTTGACTTTATAAAATTTAAACATTTTACAAAAAACAGAAAAGTATTACGTATCAAATTGAAGATAAAACATTCCTTTAAACAATACCAGCAACGTAACAAAGATTATATCAGATATTTATCCGTAATTAATATTTTTTTGAATCATTGCACTTTTATAAAGATGAGTATTTGGGACCACGATCCAGATAATCGTGTTTTACAGCACTCACAGTGTTAATTGATCGATATTTCACTTGATCTAATCGAATAGCATTTCAGCACTGTTACTTTTAAATGTTTTTGTCTTGTTAAAAGTAATATTTTAAGACATATTGAAAAAATACCAGCTATTATCTCTATTGTATTTATTATTAAACGATAACAACTACTTCTGCGAACTTCAAATTTTGAAAAAATCTATTAAAATACCTAGTGCTTTTATGTTGGCAAAATGCGCGGGTCATTTGAAAAACATTTGAGTGTTTTTTTCATGAATTATCCAGATCAGGGAAAATGACACTAATACCAATAAAAACATCTTAATTACGTTGTTTGTGATAACTACAAGTCTGTTTCCGTGGAAAGTTTTAAAGCCAAATGAGCCGTGAATACAAAGAACAAAAGAAACGGTTGTAAAAAAATCCAACGGCAGTAAAAATGACGAAATTATCAGAGGTAAAAAGTTACGTCTTCATGTCGAAACCACATTTTTTAATTTTTTGATTAAGAAACGGAAATAAGTGATAAACCGAATCATGAAAAAATCTCTTTTTGATAATTTTAATTTTAAAAAATTACTCCAGTTCGTTTAATTCAAATATATAGTCATTCCTACGTATTATTCAGGTCGGAAACCTATCCAGTTCGGGTCACTCTCGCCTATGTACATTGTTAGAAAATTCTTGAAATTTCAACCACTTTTCATTTACTGTGGTTGAAATTTCATTTACTATGGTTAAGAATTCATTTACTTTTGGTTGAAAATTCATTTATTTCAGTTGCAAATTTACTCATTTTGGTTGAAGGTTCATTGATTTTAGTAGAAAATTCATTCATTTTTGTTGAGAATTCATTTACTTTTGGTTGAAAATTCATTTATTTTAGTTGAAAATTCACTCATTTTGGTTGGAGGTTCATTTATTTTAGTAGAAAACTCATTCATTTTGGTTGAAAATTAATTTACTTTTGGTTGAAAATTCATTTATTTTAGTTGAAAATTCACTCTTTTTGGTTGAAGATTCATTTATTTTAGTAGAAAACTCATTCATTTTGGTTAAAATTCATTTCGGTTGAAAATTGATTCAGTTACGATATAATTGAATGAAACTTCAGGTAAAGTAATTGAAGTTTTTTCTAACAGTGTAGGATAACGATCTTGGATTATACCCAGTAAAATCTAGATCATATAGATTATATCTATTATATCTATAAATATAGATGGACTTGTAGATGGTGGACATATAGATGATTATAGATTAGATATTATAGATTTGATAAAATTTGATTTGATTCCATGCAGCATACACTGTGAAAAATGGAAATATCTAGGCTCCTAAGGAATAGTGATTTTGAATTCTAAGCACATCTAGATTATAAAATCTATATTCTATGATTGTAATTTTATAATTTTATTTTAAAATTGAAATTATAATTTTATAGATTATTATAATATTGTTGATTATATATTATTGATTATTGATTATAGATTGTTGATTATATATTATAAATGGTTGATTATAGATTATAGATTGTTGATTATAGATTATTTATGGATGGAAAGAATCACCTAGGAAAAAATTATCACTTTAAATTCACAAATATATGGTGACAGCGTATGTTTTTTTGTTAATTTTACTGAAAATCTGTAAGATTTATAGAAAATTCTGTAAGATTTACAAAAAATACCAGTGAAACCACCAGGAATATTATGCTGTCATCATTTTTGTACTTTTGAGCTGAAACTCTGTAAATACAGCAGTCTTTTGTGAATAATTTATTTATATTTTTATAATTTATTTATATTTATTTATAATAATTTATTTATAGAAACATTATTGTTTCTAAATTATTGTCTTTAATTGAAAACAGTTTATTTGTTTAAAAAATCGTTCTGGCTTTTAATTACGATTCTTACAATCAGTAATTTAAAATATATTCTGTTGAATAAAAATAATTCTCAGTATTTTAAGTAGAAGAAAATGTAGGCTGTTAGGAGAAAAAAATGATAGAATATTTTAATTTAATTCAAAGTAAATGAAAAATGTCTTCACCATAGGAATAATTAAGGGGCTATTCACAAATTGAGTAACGCAATTAAAAAAAAATTGTTAATGTTCCTTTCCCTATGTATAATGTATCGCTTTTGTCTTTCTTTTCCCGTAACAACCTTTTTATAGTAACTCTACACTCTTAGAAAATTCTTGAAATTTCAACCACTTTTCAGTTACTGAAATTGAAAATTTATATACTATAGTTGAAATTTCGTTTACCCTGATTGAAAATTCATTTACTTTTGGTTGAAAATCGATTCAGTTACGGTATAATTCAATAAAACTTCTGGTTAGGTAATTGAAGTTTTTTCTAACAGTGTAGGATAACGATCTTGGATTATACCCAGTAAAAACTAGGTCCTATAGATTATGTCTATTAAATCTATATATATATATATATATATATATATATATATATATGGATTATAGATTATAAATTTGATAAAATTTGATTTGATTCCATGCAGCCTACACTGTGAAAAATGGAAACATCTAGGATCCTGAGGAATATAGTGATCTTGAACTATAAGCACATCTAAATTATAAAATCTAAATTCTACGATTATAATTTTATAATTTTATTTTAAAATTAAAATTATAATTGTACATATTAATATAATATTATCGATTATAGATTATAGATTGTTGATTATAGATTATTTATAGATGGAAGGAATCATCTAGGAAAAAATGATTTCTTTAAATTTACAGTTCAAAATATGGTGACAGTATATGTTTTTTTGTTAATTTTATTGAAAATCTGCGATATACACACACACACACATATATATAGAAAACTCTTTAAGATTTACAAAAAATACCAGTGAAACCACCAGGAATATTATGCTGTCATCATTTTTGTACTTTTGAGCTGAAATTCTGTAAATCCAGCAGACTTTTGTAAATAAAAACATCACTGTTTTTAAATTATTGTCATGAATTGAAAACAGTTTTTTACTTGATTAAGAAATTGTTCTGGCTTTTAATTACGATTCTTTCAATCAGTAATTTAAAATATTTTCTGTTGAATAAAAATAATTCTCAGTATTTTAAATAGAAGAAAAAGTAAGCTAGTAGGAAAAATGGTAAAAGATTTTCATTTAATTCAAAGTAAATGAAAAATGTCTTTACCAGATGAGCATTTTATTAAAAATTTCAATTTTGTTTGATTTAGATCAAAGAAAGTCTCCTATTTTTCAAACCAGATTAATATAGATAATATAATTATACAAAATAGCTCTGTTCTTAATTATTATAATTATGTACAAATACGCAGCTTCGGTATTGAAAAATTTTTAATTCGTCACAAGAATTTTATTAAAGGGCCATTCATAAATTGAGTAACACAATTTTGAAAAAATTGTTAACGTTTCTCTCCCTATGTATAATGTATTGCTTTTTTCTTTCTTTTCCCGTAACTTTTCACCTTTTTGTAGTAACTCTACACTGTCAGAAAATTCTTGAAATTTCAACCAGTTTTCATTTACTGAAATTGAAAATTCATATACTGTGGTTGAAATTTCATTTACAGTGGTTGAAAATTTATTTGCCGTAGTTGAAAATTTATTTACCGTAGTTGAAAATTCACTTACTTTTGGTTGAAAATTTATTTACTTTTGGTTGAAAATTGATATAGTTACGGTAATTAAAAAAAATTCAAGTAAAGTAATCAAAGTTTTTTTTAACAGTGTTACTAATTTTCTAACTAAATCAAAGTTTTTTCTAACAGTGTTACTAATTTTCTAACTACCCCCTTCCTTGCCCCTTAATAGAATGTTATGTGATTAATGTATGGCTTCTAATAAAAATATTATGAAAATACAAAATAAAATACATTTTTATTTAATCCTATGTATAATAATTATACAGAAGGATATAGATCAACAAATTTGTAGTCTTGTGGATTCGCAGAGAAGGGAAGTGCCCATCTGAAGTGGTGGCAGTCGGGCTAATGGCTCGGCGACGCTATTTTGTTAAACAAGGAAACCTTTTATCCCTCACACCATTCTCCCTAGGAATTTTCGTATCAGGGACGTCCAGAAACCTAAAAAAAAATTTGAAAAAATTCAGGATTAAGACTTATTATTATTATATAATTATATTATATTATATAATTATTATTATCAACAAAGAATTCGCTTTTTTCGCTAATAGAAATATGTCCCAATTCCTGATAATCTACGTGCAGAAAAATTAGAAAACACGTATTTTGCACCTATATAATGACTAAATTTCTGACACACTCTCTAAATCCGAATCAGCCAAAATTTTCACTTATTTCATTCAGTGACCCATTTTTAGCTATTTCATAAGTGAATTTTGACTGAATTTCAGTTGATTTCACTGAAATTCAGTCAAAATCTAGAAAGTATAAAAAGTGTAAATGTACATAAAACTGAATTAAAATTAAAGATGAGAACTGCTACGTTCTTTAAACTAAGAACCATTCCTTTCTCAAAAATTTATTTCGTAAATAGTAACAAAGTCTTGGGCTTAATGTCTCTGTTTTTTTTTATTAGCAAGAGTAGAAACTCCAATGAATTTATTTTTTTTATAATTTGATAAAAATCTGTTTTTTGGAATGTTCAAAACCTGAGATTGGATAGAGTGAAGCGGCCCTGTAACAGCACTCGATTTTCTTGACAGCAAGAGCGACTTGAAGTGCGAACCACCGTGCGACCGCTGCGACAAGATGCCAACGGATGCCAACTGTCGATTCTCACGATTCGCCTACGCATTTATCTACTTCTTTCTTCATTTACGTCTTATTCGATCTCCAGGATTTCTGTGGGCTTCCTTTCAAAATCCTCTTCCCTTTGTTAACAAAAAGTAATCGATCTTGCTCTTATAGTCTCAATTTTAAGATTCAATTTTTATTTTCTTTAGTGAGAGCTTCCAGTTTGGAATCACAATTTTCTGTCTTCAGTATTTACTTCAAACTCATTCTCTCTAAATCTGAATTAGTCAAAAACTACTAATAAAATAATGAGAAGTCTCTCTACAATTGAATTAGTACATTGAGAGAAAGTTTGTTTGGACCAAACAAACATTTGTTTGACCTATATCAAACATTTGTTTGACCTATAGCAAACATTTGTTTAACCGTATATCAAACATTTGTTTGACCGTATATTAAACATAAAATTTGTTTAATTCAAATAAAACTTGTTTGATTTGAGCAAGTTGATCATTGAATAAACCAAAATTTGTTAGAATTAAACAAATGTTTGTTTGAATCAACTGCAATCTTTGTTTGACTATATATCTAACACACTTTTGTTTGATTCAAACAAACATTTTTCCAGTGTAAGCATTTCTACAAATATAATTAGTAGAAAACTACACTGTAAAAAATTTTTCGGAAATTTTTCCGAAAAAAGTTTGCCAGCTTCTAGGGTAATCGGAACAATTGTTGGCGACCCCCCAAAGATTGGCCTTTTCCTTAAAATATATTTTTCAGTAATTCAATAATTCAATAATTAAATAATTCAATAATTCAGTAATTCAATAATTCAAATAAATTTATTAATAAATAGTGCAATATTGTTATCGCTACACTTTACGCTATTTATTATTAGTTTTATTTACTTGCATTTCTCAATAAATGTACAGATTGGAGGTGGCCAATCATTGTTTAAGGGGGACAATCATAATACCGATTACCATAACCGGAACATTTAAAAATTTTTCCTAATGCATTCAAAAATAATTCCAAATTGTAGTTTTATATATCAAAAATAATTCCGAATTGTAGTTTTATATATCGAAAATAATTCCGAATTGTAGATTTATTTATATAATCTCCTAAGCTTTACGAAATATTGCCTAACTTTCCGGAAATTAACCAATATATTCGGAAAATTTTCCAATATTGTCGGAGAAATTACCCATTTTGCTCGGAAAACGTATATCCGACCTTTGTTGGAAAAATTTCATACTATTTAGTTTCAAAAATTTCCAAAATTTTTTACACAATTTTTTACTAATTATTAGTAATTGATAATTGGTAATTAGTAATCAATTGGTAATTCAATTCTTCCATCAATTGAATTAGTAAGCATTTCTACTAATAATTAGTTGAAAATTACCAAGTGAGTATTTCTACTAATAATTAATAGTCAAAAAAAACTACTATAATGAAATAACGCAAAGTCTGCCAGCAATTGAATTATTAAGCATTTCTACTAATAATTAGTATTTTTATACTAATTATTAGTAAAAATGCTAATTCAATTGGTGGCAAACTTCTCCTTATTTCATTAGTAGTTTTTGAATAATTCAGATTTAGAGAGATTAATAAATTACTACTCATTATCCATTAGACCGAATCCATTTCGAATCAGGCATTTCTAGTCGCAGAAACTTTTTATCGACAAAATATGTTGGTTTTTAAAAGAAATAACGCCACGTAGTTTGCCTATTTGAAAACAAAATTTTTTTCACAGAGTTATGATTATTTGAATTTTGAATGCCAATTTTCAAAAAGCGACTAAATTTTTCGTCAAACCTTTAATGTATCTTTGAATATTCAAAATATTAATTAATTAAATTTTATTTTTATCTCCAATATTAAAGTAAAAACTACCAAAATCGTTATTTTTCTATATCAGTGTTCATATTTGTATTTTATTTTCCCCTCTCGAGCAATTAAAAAAAAACATGAATCGTTTTTGGACATAAGTCAAAAAATATAATGTATAGTATAATGTTTACATATTATTATTGTATAAAATGAATATTTATTTGTATTGACAGGGGAACTCAGAAACAAGTCACAGTAAATCACAGATATGTTTTTTATCTGAAGTTGGATAAAAACGTTGCAAATAATTGAAAATTACAATTATCCGATGTCGGATAATTTTTATTGGGAGGCGGATAAAAATTATCTGACGTCGTATAATTGTAGTTGTCAATTATTTGCAACGTTTTTATCCAACTTCGGGTAAAAAATATACTTGGGATTTACTCTGGTAGATTTTCATAGTATTTCAGAAAAAGACCCAATTTTTTAACACTTTTTCATATATTAGGTACCTAATTAAAATTATTTAATTATTGAATTAATAATACTATTTATTTTTAAAATAAAAAAGTGGTTCCGGCCGGGATCGAACTGGCGACCTTCTGCGTGTAAAGCAGACGTGATAACCGCTACACCACGGAACCAACTTGTAGTTTCTGCGCTAGAAAGGAAATGGGATTTAATGATAAAAGTCAATCTCATCATCAGTTTTCTTGCACATTTATTACTTATAATGGTATTGTAATCTGGGGAATCATTTCTGTAGCAAATTTTGTTTCAAAAGGACGCAAATCACAAAATAAATAAAAAATGAAATAAAAAACAATCGCGATGTCATAAATAAATTCAAAATTTAAATAAAACATTAATGAACATTTAGTAGTTATAAATTATGAAAAACCAATAAGCAATTATTGTAAAAAATAAGGTTTTTCAAAACAGTTTAAAGTAATTATTTTTTTCTATGGCATAAACTTACTTTTAATTTCTGTTGTTAAGTTTGATTTTTGAATTATATACAAATTTTTCGAACTTTTCAATTTCTTCCAAAAATGTTCATAACTTTGAAAAATGAAAATTCAAGAAATAAATAATGTTTTATTTATTGTCGATAAAATAGGAATGTAGTTCATTGATTAATTGAACCCTTTACTCACCTTTACTTCTTTGGTTGTCATTTAAGAAATTTCTTGTTATTGTTGAAAATTAAATAAATTAGTTAATTTAATTATAGAATTATAAATATCTATAATTATAATTATAGATATTTTTTGAGAAAAGAAAGATCTAAGGAAATTAGTTATTCTTCTTCAATTCATTCATTTAACATCGATTACATATTTTTAAAAACTAAAATCCAATTAAATGGAAAATTAAACATAATACCAATAAAATATAATATAATATAAATTATAAACAATTTTCTATGGTTATTTCTACTACCTACAGAGGATAACAATTGTTCTGAACACTGTGGATACACGTGGTAGTTAGTCGATAGTTCCTGCTCTCTTCATAAAGTAGAATTTCTGTGAACGTATCATGAAGTTACTTCAAGTAAAATTTAGTTGATAATGTCAACTTCTGTAAAAAAAATTGCTACTGGTTTAAAAAATAATTGTAAAAAAATTTTTTTATTTTTTCGTTTAGTTCTTTAGTTTTTTTATCTAAAGTGTCAGATACATTTTTAACAATATTACATGTTTTTAATAATACTACGTCTTTTTAATAATATTACATCTTCTTAATAATATTACATATTAAGTGGCAAACAATTATCTGTACTCCTATAATCTTGAAATTCAAAACTTGCTTTTCTATAAGGCAGTGTCTAGTATTACGGAAATTTCCGTGCACAAAGGGAGACAGGCTATTGTTACGGAATTTTCCGTAGCACTAGCTGTAGCTAATAAATTTCCATAACAGCTGTTACGGAAAAATTTTCCGTAACAATAGCCTGTCTCCCTTTGTGTTTTAGGCTAGTTGTACGGAAAATTCCGTAAAAATATCCTCGACCTTTTTTTAAACACTTTTTATTCATTTTAATACAAAATGATTAAATAAAATGTACATAATATGCAATTATATATTCATATCAGACTAAGTACTTCACAAGTGATAAATTGAAAGTTGTTTCTAAGATTTAAATGATTTTAGAAGCAATTTACGTAACTTCACTTAATCAGAGGCACATGTGGTCTTTCGTAGACAGTAACGGCATTGACCACGTTTAACTTCTCAACGCGGAAACATGCGTTTCATTTCCAAGAATGTATTTTCCTTTATTTTAATATTTTTATTCTTTTTAATATATTGCAGCTCTGTAATGACATATAATCTCGTAAAGTGTTTTTGTCTAAAAAATATTTACTTTTACGACGGGGGAAAATGCGGTTGGCTCCAATGTAGTGAAAGAAAGCATCAAATTGTTTTATATTCCAACCAAACAAATGGTGATAAATTTTACATCCTTGTTTCTTGCAATCATAAATTTCTTTACCACAATCGTAAAATTGCGGTCAAATATTGCATTCTCCAAACACATTCTTTAAAACGAACTATATCCTTATTATTTATCGTTAAATAATGAAAAAAAGGACTGATCAAATACTTTTTGTTACATTCTCATCATGAGAGTTTATTTATTATAATTTTTAATTTACTTCTAGTTTACACACCTTTTTCATCATTTATATAAATACAAACGTTTCAATTATACGAATTTAATTTTCAGGTATGTTTCAAATTCTCTGTTTGATGAATCCATAATCAAAAATACAAAACTCTGCATTATGTAACTTTAATAATTACGTTACATAAACGTACATTTTCAATTCGCTATTTTATGTAGGTATTCGTCAGTTTCGGCAGGTGCCGTTGACGTTTTATCAGGTGGCATCGTTTCCATGACGACTAAATTCGTTTGCTCTTCTCTCGGACTGTTTCCCAATTCCATTCGAACCCAAAGGTTTTGTATAGATTTACATCGATTTAAACTTACGTACATATTTTTGTATACAGCGTGGGCGCGAAATCTTTCTCAGCTTTGACACGATGGGTCAAGAAATAGCCGAAAATTCGTGTTCTTGTGGCGAAAGGAAAAAAGACGACCCACACGAGGAGATATGGCCACCTGGCCCTCGTACAAATGATATTTATCGAACTTGCGGTTTACCTTTGAGATTCATGTACCCAAGTAAGTTTCAAACTCTCTTAACTTCTCTGAGATCAAGATTTTCTCCGATTCTACAAGAACTTGTAACACTTTCTTTAACTTTCCATTAAAGTGTGATTGGTTAATTAATTATTGGTTAATTAGAAATTTTATACGCGCTTCGAAGCGCGCGTGAAACGTTGCATTAGGAACTGTTAAAAGATAGTAAAAGAAAATACTAAAATATATTTTAAGTGAATACAAGAAAATACTATATGTATGTATATAGAATCTGCTATGCATTTCATTACACAATTTTTAATTCAGGGGAAAGAAATTTAAAAATCATTTTTCGTATATATATATATATATATATATATATATATATATATATAGGAACTAACAATAATATGGTATAT